>JAHWFP010266662.1:0-42859 GCA_023313725.1 Lithobius niger | reverse complement strand
CCCAAAAAAAAAATGTATGCAGGTAGGAAAATCACTTTGTTTATACTATTTTAGGTTCTGGTTGGCCACTCGAAAATCTGTATTTTATGATCGTTTTCAATCGCCTGTCACGCATATGCACTAATGTTGGCGGTGACTGGAAACTTGTACACGCATTGAGCGGCTGGCGTACATAGTGTCTGCGGTGTTAGGCCTAACCCTAATTCGGCTGTCCGTACGGTTTTTGCTACTGACAAGATACGTCTTACCGTTTTCTGAGAACGTCCAGTGGCAATGCCGGCCTCTTGAATTTGTTGTTTCAGCATCCGTGTTGAGTACAGAGTCTTGATGTATTTGAAGACATTCCAAACAATCTTCTTAGCGTGTAAATTCAAAGGTTTTTCACGTTGGGAAAGCGATGAAGCGAGCGATAGGGTAGCCATATTGGTTCGTCTGCTCGAAGAGAAATTTTACCAGGCATTATCAATCCATTTTCCGAAAATCCGCGCGAATGGCCAACCGGAATCTAAAATAGTATAGTATCATCGTAATTTATCGTTAAATTTAGGTCTAACTTGAAATTTAATTACCATGATTTTATCGTCGTAAAACGTGCGACAGTAAATTCGTCAGTATAGGCACAACAGTAACTACGATAGCAACGACGGTAGTGTGACAGGAACTACGGTTGCACCTGACACACATGAAATACTTTAAAGATAGTTTGTTTTGACTTCAGACCAATATCGTTAGTCTGGGAGTCCGCCCCGAGGGGGAAAACAACCTATGCAGAAAGTAGCTCACCAACTAAAATAACTTTTTTTTTTTTAAATTAATTTCTTTGAGCCTTAAGTCAGCCGAAGCAATTTAATGCTTGTATGGCTGAACCGGCTAAATTTTGAACATTACCAGACTTTTATGAGCGAAGAAATATCTAGTAAAGGGAGGAGCCAACCCGGAGATTTGAACCGGGAAACCTCCGACAACTGACAATGAACACACCATTGACATTGTGCTTCCACGCATAGAAGCTGTGGAGTTATGCGCTCGCTAATCCCATATTGTTTTTCAATGATCATAACACCATCACCATCACATCCAATGTACTGTGATAAGAGAGAAATTTTAGTACGGAACGATACGGGTCTTGGGAAATTTTTCTGCCATTCAAACAAACATCGAGCGTTGGGAAATGTGGAAGGCTGCGTGCTAAATTTCAGCACTTTCGCAATGCAAGAATATGGGCAGTTTACATACAAGCAAGCACTGATTGCCGCCATAACCGGCTGCTTCTCAGACCTCCCATTATCTTTCACTAATGAAGAGCTTGATTTCTAACAATGTCGGTTACTTTTTAGAGAATTGCTCCCTATTTTATGCTGCGTCTCCTGGTTCGAAAAACTGAAGCCATCATCGTGGCAGAGCGGTGAGAGAACTCAGCCTGGTTGCTGGAGGTTTGCAGATCTGGTCGAACCCCCTGGAAAGGGGACCTTGGCAAAGTCCCCGCCAGGACTGCCGGCCAGAGTAGCGTGAGAAGCTGCCATGCTCCTTCAGCGGCTATGGGAAATATTCTGGTGAATTCTGGACAATCTTTCGGCCCCTACGATGATCGGAGGTTTCCCGGTTCAAATCCCCGAGTTGCCTCGCCCTTTACCACAAATTTCTTCTTCTCAAAAAGTCTGGTAATGTTCAAAATTGAGCCGGTTCAGCCACACGAGCATTATATTGCTTCGTCTGACTTAAGGCTCAAAAGAAATTAATTAAAAAAAAAACAGATGGCAAACAATGGTAATTATCTAGGGAAGGGGCACCATGCTAAATCACTACATTTTTTTTGTTACTAACCGACGCTACTCTTCATCCTAACACCATTTCGTATCACAAAACTAGGGGAAAAAGTGTATTAACTTCGCAAAAAAAATTATTCAAAAGACGTAAAATGCTAGCCACATAGACGCTAAAGCTACGGGTGTGGCAGCCATATTGCTAGGTCTTTGATTCGGGAAGCCCGGTAGCCGGAAAACCCGATTTGCACTACAACAAAAGTTTGCGGAAACTTTTCTTCAGTTGTTTTGTTGTTATTGTCAGTTTCGTTATGTTAGGCGGTAAGGTTGGGGTTTGGCATTTAATACTAAGGCAGTGAAAGGTGCCTTTCCACATTTTCCGCTCCTAAATGCAGCACTGTAGAATCTTCCAGCAATAGAAAGGAAATAGCGTTAAATAAAAAATGGAACAACCCTATTCCCGGCTACGCCGCCGCGCTTTTCATAACTAAAAAGAGATCACGTGACCCACAACAGCCTATTGGAAGACGGAGAATCTGGAACGTGGATGCTGCGTTTAGAATACGGGTAACGCTATCGAAATGGTGAACAGGCGCAGTTAACTGATTGGGGTTTGGCATTTCATACTGAAGCAGTTAATTGTTTAGGTTAGGTTAGTTAGGTTAGACACGGATGTGGAGCATAATTTGGAACGGCAAAAACCGGCAAGCGGCGACTACTGTGGCTTCCAAAAGACATTAGAAAGAAGAAAACACTTTACCACAATACCGTGGAAAACAAAGGTACACTTGAATTTTCGGTGAATAAAACGTTCACCATCCTCAGAAGAGTACATTAACAAAAAGTACTACGAACTACATTTCGAACTGTTCGAAAGCCTTTATTTTCCACGGTACTGTGGTAAAGTGTTTTCTTCTTTCTGATATACTTTGGAACATTAATAAAAAAGAAAAAGAAAAATTTCCGTAAACTTTTAAGCCGCCCACGCACTGAGCGACTTGGCCGCAAGGCCAGGTCGCTGCAGCCAATGAGAATGCTTACCGCTTATGTAAAACCACGCACTAATAATTTTTATTAGCTGCAGCAACCTCGCCGCGCGGCCTCGTCGCTCAGTGCGGGGCGGCCTTAGCGAGGTGCAAATCGAGTTATAGCATTTTACGTTTTTTGAAATTTTTTTAGAACCTTACACCCTTTTCCCCCGGGGTTTTATGATTCGAACTGGTACTAGGGTAAAGAATAGCGTCGGTTAGTACAAAAACGAAGTGAGTTGGCGGGATACTCCTTATCTAGATAATTTTTCAAAGATGAATAAGAAAAGATTTCTGTCACCATGACTAAAACTTACTCGTCACACATAGTAATCATTACTGTATACAGTTAGTTTACTTGGGACTTATCGGACGTGGTCCCTCACACTGAACTCGTCCCTTTTGCGAGAACCACACACAGAGTACTTTAATGGCTAAAATTATCTGTGTAATAATTACCTGCGAAAATATACCACAGAATCACTCTTGATCACAAAGTTGACTCAACATGTGCAGAACACAAATAACGTTTTGTTTCATCGGATGTTCCCTTGGTGCTCAGCAACAAAGTCAACAGCCCCACACAAACAATCTTCAATTCTCAAATAAGCACGCTTGCAGGACACGAAGGACGGTATAGGTCAGTATACTTGTATTAGTAGGTTGCCACCGTACCATAGGTTGGCAAGGAAGCATGTAATCGGTAATCTTATTTCAGGTTTAGCTAGTTAGGTAGCAGTAGGGTATTTGATTTGGAACCGTCAAGGCCTTCGGTCCTACAGCCAACACACAAAAAATAACAGTTACAGCCGTACTTCTGCAACAGTGCGATAACGGATTTACTGAATAGTTTTTTTTACGTCCAAGGAGGCAGTGCATCGGCCGAAGAGGTTTCCTGCCTCCACGGACGTAAAAACTCTCAAATAAATGTTTTATCATGGACCATTCTTCGAAACGTATATGACTATAAGTGTTTTATACATTTTTGGTTGTTCTGACTTCAGTTATTTACTGATTCATCTGCATTTATTGATCGTTAACGCTGTTTTGAGCCAACGACGAAACCGGTATTCGTAAGGAAGACTACTGATCCGAAGTCAAAACAGCAAACGAACACAAAGAAACTTTCCTGTGATGATTCAGGTGCTGCAGTGTTGCTGTACCGGTTATTCCATGCGGAACCTTACTGCTGTAGTCAAATGTTTTTGCCGTTTTAACTTTTGCACACAACAGATCACCTAATGATTGGTGCATCGAACTAGCTGTGGAACTCCCATGAAATGGAGCCCCCCCCCCCCCAGGCTTCTCAGCACCGTCCCCCCCCCCATGCCTGCTCCATGAGGCTGATACCTGACAAATTCTTGCTGATCGTACTAAAAGTACGAATTGTGGTACATAACACACCAGAAATCGAATCAGCCATGTATCCCCATGAAATACCACCAAAGCCTCCCCCAGCTTCCCCCCCCCCTGTGCACTCCCATGAAGCATCGATGGCCAACAAATCTACTGAGACATGAATTGCAGTAGTAGAAATCGAACCAACATGAAACCCCATGAGATATCCCCAAGGCTCCCAGTGCCTCTCTATCTCCCCTCCATGAGGCTGATGATCAACAAATCCTAGTTCGATTTGTACTGCTAAGAATGACTTGTGTACCAAATTTCAGCTCTACCTGTAAAATTTCTTGGATAAGTCTTACGGGGCCAGGGGCGCCATAGGGATGCTCAAGTGAATTCCATAGGTAGTTCGATTTGTACTGCAAAGAATAACCTATGCACCAAATTTCATGATTTTTACCTCGGTCTGCAAGAATTTGTTGGTCAAGCCTCAGGGAGTAAGGGGCGCGAATGGGGAGCTTATTTCATAGGGGTTTCACGACTGGTTCGATTTGTACTGCTAAGAATGACTTGTGTACCAATTCATGTTTTAGCACGATCAGCAAGAATTTGTTGGTCAATAACCTAATACAGGTGTGTGTGTGGTGGGGCGGAGAAACGGGCCTTAGGGTGTATCTCGATGGGGTTCAACAGCTAGTTCGACTTGTAAACTAAGAACAACTGGTGTACCAACTGGTGTTTATTGCCTTCAGCTCGACGTGCATGCTTAGCCCAAATTCTGGCCCGTAACAGCTGTACTACACCCCTGGAGATCGAACCAATGAATCGATGCTCAAGTTTTTAGCTTAAAACGTAGGTATGAACAAAGCCTAGGGACTTTTGAACGCTATTTTAATGTGACTACAATATTCTTGTTGTTCTTCTTTTGTTTGGGAAATTTTGCTCATATCTAGAGATCGAACCAAAGAACCAAATTTCAATTTTTATAGCTTAAAATTTAGTATTAAAAAGGTTAAGACTCTTATAACAGTCATTTTAAGGTGATTACAATATTCTTTTTGATGTTATTCTTGCTGCGACAAGAAAAAAATAACAGATGTTACTATTAAAACACGCTTAAGCGTATAAAATGCGAATGTAAGCCTTAAAAAACTTAAAGTTCTAAAAAAAAAAAAATAATAATAATAATATCTGGAAAAACATTTAACCGGAATATCGTATAATGGACAATCGTCTTACTGGAAAATCATCAAATGTAATTATCTAATATCTGCCTAAATAAAAAATCTGGAAAATCATCGAAACGGAATATCGTATAATGGATAAACGTTTAACTGGACAATAATATAACTGATAAAGGTCTAACGGGACAATAATACAGCTGCGGTTTTTGGAATTATATGTATAGCCGCAGCGAGTGCCGCAGCGCGAGTGAGGCAGGGACATTAGAAGATTTTCCATTATACGAATTTCATGTTAGACGATTTACCGTTATACTGTATACGTTCTTCGAATAAAGCGATTTTCCAGTTAAACGACTACCCCTCGCCCCAATTCTGATGTTATTTTATGGCCGCAGCGAGCGTATCAATGCGACCGAAATAGGGACGTTAGACGATTTTCCATTGTACGAATTTCGTGTTAGACGATTTTGCGTTACATTGTTGTACTGTATACATTCTTTCAATTAGACTTCCAGTTAGACGATCGTCCCTCGCCCCTACTTTACTATTAAACCAAGTATGATTTCAGTCCTAGTTGGTCAGCAAAAACGATACAAGTTAAGATCGATCTTTTGCTTGATATCGCCCAAGGTCTCTTTTTAATGAAAAAATACACAATGAAGCTGATCGGCCTCATAGTTGGGAAGCGCTAAGTATAGTGTATTCAACTAATTTCTAATTCTGTCTCACCACTACATCTGAGAACTAGCGCGTAAACACGCTGATAAACGAGCCCTTTCTTTCCCCTACACACGAATAAAATATGAATATAAAGTTTTCAGGGCCGTTGTCCTTAACAGTAAAACCTCATCATTTTTCCTGAAGATCCACACAAAAACCTTTTCCACAATTCTCCACAGAAATGACGGCAAAAGTAGGTCGAGGGCACTTTTGGAAGGAACGTTAAACACACATGCAAAAAGTGACTGCTTGACAACAGCTGTAACTTCCTGTGGTTTAGGTCAGTCGTGTAATTCGAGATGGGCTTCAGTTGGGTTCTAGACAAGGAAGCTAACCACTAGGCTGTGCTTGCTCGCTTTACTTGGTGTTCGCGGTGTGCCTGGGCACTAAATTCTCAACCCTTCTTGCGGAAGTCCTTCTAAATCGACTACGGGACCCAAGACTTAAATGCGCTGGTTCACCATTTCGATAACGTTGCTCATATTCTAAACACAGCATCCACGTTCCAGATTCTTCGTCATCCAATAGGCTGATGTGGGTCACGTGATCTCGTTTTCGTTATGAAAATTGGCGGCGCTGCAGCGAAGTGTTGTTCCTTTTTTTAAATCTACCGCAATTTTCTTTATATTGCTTGAAGATTCGATGGTGCTACATCTAGGAGCTGAAAGGTGAAAAAAGCCTTTAAACCTATTTTTTTTTATGGGGGAAGGAGGGGGGAAAGGCAAAGCAGAGGCAAACCAGGATCACTGGTTAACTAATCAGCCTACGCTGAGGCCAACGTTTCCCAGCAGATTATCCGAGGTAGGTCATCATTTGTGTTGTCCTTAGGTTGGGACTCTATGTAGGAAGAATTCAACTAAAACTTTTGTCTTTTGTAGGTTTATAAAGACCAAGAACTATGGGCAGGGTTCCTTCTCGCTTCCAAAGCTATTATGAATACCCCCCAAACCCCATCATGTACCTTTTTTAAATTTCTTTCCCCTTCCCCAAACTTTGTCAGAAGTTATAAATTTCACAAAGGATTTTCTTCGGTGTTTTGGGGTGGGAAGGGAGAAGAGCAACGGAAGACTTGAAGAATAAACAGAAAGAAACGAGGAAAGGAAATCAAATTAATGTTGTCACACGATATTCTTTGTGGTCTAGAAGAAGTAGAAAGAACGAAAGAAAGAAAGGGGGTAGGGAGGAGAGCACTATGGAAATAGCGTTTTACGATGGCTGACATACTTCTTTTTTTGTGTGTGGTTGTTCCTAACTGCAAAATGTAGCGAGCACCTGCATAATTTACATTAAAATGCAGCCAAAATGTGTGACATGCAAAACACTAAATAAATGAATTTTCCGCGAACAATTCACTCTCGTTTTCAAGCGCAATGTTATCGTTACATTATAAATACACACTTAATAAAAAGCACAAATTTGACAAAAGCCGCGTTTATTTTCAATTCGTTATTTCTTTTTTTTAAAACCTCAGACAAAGCTTTGCCAAATCTGTGATTTTATTATATGTATTTTTATGATGTAAGAGCGCGTTTACGCAGCGACTCGCCTTTGCATTCTCGCAGCTAGAACTCACTCGTGATGGCAAAGGTGACATTGCCATGGTAACAACGCTAAATGGATTAGCTAAATCCGACATCGTTTTAGTAAATACTTGCAGTCTTATAATCCGTGCCAATAATATAAAGAATTCCTCATGACGAAACAATTTCCCCAAACGCTTCTGAACTCACGTTATTTGCTGTTTTCGTTGCGAGGCGGCAGACATAAAACCGCCGCCATGTTGGAATTTGAGGTGATTTCTAGCTTCTAGCTGCGAGAATGCAAAAGCGAGTGGTTGCGTAAAAGTGCCCTAATAGAGGATCGCGTTGTGCTAGAAAACGGGTTGATCTGCTCCAGAAAAGTCTAGTCACTTTTTTTAGTGTGTTTTAGCTGTATTTAAATGTGACCTGTCGTTTCTAGCAGAAAAGCTTGGGGAAGAGACGCCCCCCCCCCCCAATTCCCACATTGGCAGCGAGAAGTTGCTCGTGAACGTTATCGTCTTCGTCCTCTGTAATCAGGATGGCTCAGGGGCCAGCACGACCGTCACATATGCCGAAGGTCCCGGATTCAAACCTGGTCCTAGCCCACCTCTGTGCATCCGGGAAGAGAACGGGTCCTGGAAATGTACTCGTGCTCGTATCGATTGTGGTATGTAAAAGATCCTATGTATTTTTTTTTTTTAGCAGAGTCGACCCTCTCCGTCCCGAGATAATCTTAGCAGTTAAAGACAATGTTAATTCTACAATTTCCCTTTCCTGTGGTCATCCCTGATTCTTAAGATTCGAATATCTTAGGATTCAAAGCTATCAAAGTGTAGGAAGGGTTTCCTCAGGGGTAATAGTATTAGACGCTTGTTTCAGAATATTACGGATGCCAGCGCATAACTTGAATGGAGTAAAAAGCACAGTAACAGATTATATGAAGTCAAACCAAGCAGTGCTACATAAAAATATACAAACAACGTTAGCAATAAGGTTAGCAATAAAAGTCACCTTGCGACTTGGTTTTTCAACGGAGCAGGTGGGTTTCCATTTCAGCTGCCATTTCCGCCTCTTTTGAGGGGAGAAATTGGTGGTTTTTATCCGTTTTAAATAACTCTTTTTATGCTGTATGCTTTTATGCTTTTATGACTTAGTGGCTTTTACCACATTTTATTGCTAACCTAATGAAACGTTGTTTGTATATTTTTATGTAGCACTGCTTGGTTTGACTTCATATAATAAGCGCAAAACTTGGTCATCTTTTAAATACAAAATGAACCCACTCATAAGGAATTCTGTATAGGGATTAATCTAGCCTTTTCTTGTCGTTACCGTCACTAAGGATGTCATCCGACAGGTTGCTGCTCGTCACAACTACATCACAGTTGGCCTTGAAACGACGAGACCTTTCCTCAGTTTTCCTTTTCCCCCCAACCTAAACCATGCGCAATGGCTGTTTGCTGTGACGTCACCATGAGTTAGCCAATGACGAACGAAAACAACGGCTGTTTGGCCTTCCGATTGGACTAGCCCAGTCACGTGATGTGTACGTCACAGCAAACAGCCATCGCGCGTGGTATAACCGTTGTACAATAATAGCTACAACAGCTTATAACAAAGCTTATAACAAATTCTATTGATATGTATCAAAATTTTATAGGGTTGGGAAGGAAAATTTGTGACCGAGACCCCTATTGAAACGTCCTAGATTGATTCCTATTAGTTCCTTTTAAGTTTATAGAGGGCGCCATGTGTTTTATTTGGGAATTCCGACTCAGTTTTCAGGCTAAAATTAAACTAAACTAAACGAAACTAGCTTGTATTTAATTATGCGTACTTTTTATGGTTTGAAGCCTGGGGGCGTAACGAGGATGGCGTGGGAGGGCACGTAAGTACGAAAATATTGTTATAACCATTGTTAGTATTGTCGGCATCGTCTCTCATTGGACGGCCAAAGTTCGGACAATGACATCGTGTACACTGACGTACGTGCCTAGACACTCACTAGCGTATCACGATAAATCTAAACAACGTTGCAAAGAAATTGTATTCACGTCCAATTCACGAAAAATAAACCAATTGTAAAAAACAAAGCAAAATAAACAAAGCCAAAAATTGGTAAAGAGGCCACCAAGTAGAGAGTGGTTCGGCCTTTCAAAGGAGTGATATCAAATTACACCACAATTAAAACCAAACCAAGAACCTATAAAGAGGTGACTTAAGTTGAGAATGGTTCGGCTGCCTATAGGCAAAAGGTAGTAGCAAAGTGTTGAAAACCAATTTCTTGTTGACGTGGCACTTTACTACACATCTGCACGGTAGTGGCAATCCACACACAATTTTTTTTTAAAAGAAGTGATATCATATCAAAAACCAAAACTGATAAAAGGGGCCGCCAAGTTCCGTATGGTTCGGCCCTTCAAAGGAGTGATATCAACGCACCAAAATATTCGCCAACTTAATCGCACCGAATAATACTTTGGACGTTAAATGAAAACTTGAACATTGCTACCGAAAGTAGCAATGTTCTAGTTTTCATTTAACCTTCGAATTATTAAGCGGTGCGATTAACTTGGGGAACGTTTTGGTGTGTTGATATCACTCCTTTGAAGGGCCGAACCGTTCGGAACTTGGCGGCCCCTTTTACCAGTTTTGGTTTTTTGATAGGATTTAGTTTAGCTTAGTTGTAATTTAGTTTCCTTTAGATTTGGGCTGAAAAATGAGCAAAAATTACCAGATGGAACACGTGGCGCCCTCTGAAAACTCGGACAGAACTAAGAGGAATTAATCTAAGGCATTTCAATAGGGACTTTTTAGAGTTACAAATTCTCTGCCCCAACGCTATAAATTCCTATAGGAAGAACCAGATAAAGTTGCAGAGTAGGGTTGACTTTTCTTTAAAATCATTGAATACAAGCCCGTCTCAGAACCAACAGAAACGTCAGTTAAATATTACGTAGTGGCATAAGACGATGTCTGACACCCAGAATCGATGTTCGACATCGCCTTATGTAATAGGCTACTACTGTTTTCTCGCCGTTTTCCATTTGTTACTGTATACTTACATTGTTTTGGTTTTTTTTTCAATCTGAAACAGCACCATCCTGTAGTGGGAGTAACGGTTACCGTACTACATTGATTTGCGAATAACTATTTCTCTGGTTTAAATAATATTAAGCTCAGTACGGTCTTCATTGGCAACCGAAGAGCCAGTCATTCACCGACCGTATAGTTGTTAGGCTTACCTATAATCTAGATCTATTCTGCTTGGGTTTACGGTTCTTTTCCCTGCCGTCTGCAGGCATTCATTTACGAATTAATCTCATTAATTTTGCCTCACGACTAGTGTTTATCAAGAATAATTAACTGAGCAAAACACGGCTTCTCCGTTTACAAAAAAAAAAAAAAAACATTAGAGCTCGTATCCCCATACTCACAGCCCTGAAGGTACACGAATAAAAACGGATTAGCGTTCACTCGAACGCAACGAACTATAATTTGAACTATAATTTGTGTACATTTTGTGTATGCATTTTTATCTCTCAATTTTGTAGCGTTTTGCTGTTTATGGCGTCTATTTTGTGTGTGTTTGTGGGTTTACGTTTTGCGAATTGGAGTTCAAATTATAGTTCGTTGCGTTCGAGTGAACTCTAATCCGTTTTTATTCGTGTATACCTTCAGGGCTGTGAGTATGGGGATACGAGTTCTAATATCTTTTTTTTCTAAACGGCGAAGCCGTTTTTTGCTCAGTTAATTTGTTGGCTTTTTCCGCTTCCATTTTATATGTGTCTACTGTCCACCGATTTTTGTTTTCGAAAAAACGGAACATTAGAAATGGATACTTGTGTTTAGGTTCCGCCGAAGGAACCATTCATTTACGAATTAATCTTATTAATTTTTGCCTCAACTGTGACTAGTGTTTATCAAAAATAATAACCGTGAATCCGACGTATAAATGTATACAGTTCTATTTACTGAAGCCTTTTGTCAATAAATGAGTATTTACAATACACACCCACGGCTTTGTTAAGGTGATTGTACAACACGTCAACGGTGCCTTGCTATAGCGTTAAACTTGAACCAATCTCAAATTAGCCCACACAAAGAACGACGTTTAAATCAATGAAATCAAATTAAATGAATTCAAATGGTTACCGTCAAGTTACAATCAATAGATTTTTGGTTTAAACATTGTTAAGGTTAGTCCTTACATTGGAATACAACATCGCTACTGGGAAAGAAAGAGACCAGTGTCAATTTAAGTTTGCAAGAAAATCAAATAATTTTAGAAAGATTTTGTCTTTAAAGGGAAACTTAAAACTCTTACGATTAGGCCTATACGCCATAAGGAAGTATAAGATGCGAATTTAACCACCATTCATACAGATTAGTATTAATTCCAGTGAAGTTCCTAGTCACATAAGTTCTCAAATACTGCGTTAAAAACATTTCCCAACAATCAAGTCAAAATTACAACCTAACACTTGCCCATAATAACGTTCTGAAACTTAATGCTGTGTAGCGTTGCTATTCCTGGGTTCCATAGTTACTGGAGACTTCTTGGATGAGACTGAGACCCTTTCCACACTGAAATGTGGCATCGAAGTGATGTCTCAGGTTACAAGTTCGACTAAGACTTGAAAGTCCGGGTCGGTGACCCGGTCTTCCCAGTCTTAGTCGATCTCTTGGACTTGAGACACTGACATCGTGTTTCGGTGTGTAATGGTATCCGTCTTAGCCAAGAAGTCTTATACCCCAGGGTGGAAGAGGTATACCCTACTGGGTCACCTGCGTTTTATACCGTTTTAAAGTTTTCCAGGTACAAAACCAGTTAAAACCAGGTCTTCGCGAAGGCTGCAAAGCTTCGATGTACGTATGTAAGCTGGTGGTTAAACGCTTTGTAATGCGCATTCAGTACGTTAACGCACATAAAATGGACAATCAAAAATAATTGAGGGTAATGTTTCATCTACCCTCGATCTGCATTGTTGCCTACGCGACATTATTTTACCTTGCCCATTAAATTAGCGAGTATACGAATTTAAGGGTAGCGATCCACTTCCCTGAAAACGAGAGTGGTAACTACCTTCGGTGTATTCAAAGAAATCCTCAACTCATGGGGTTGAGTTTTACAATTATACACTGAAAGAGTGCTAAGGCTAGTTGGCCTGATTCTCCAAAAAGTTCGAAAATACAACTTTAACATGTGTTGACGTCAGTTTATTCCAACTCATCTCTTTAGAAATATGTGAAGAGACTTCACAATCATAATATTCAAATAACTCGTCCAGTTTGGAAGTTAATGGGGATATGAACTCTAGTTTAAAAACCTTCTTTTCAATCATGTCACTGCCTCCAGATGTTTTAATTTTCTAAGTGCGTCTCGATCTTCAAATTTAGACCAACCCCCCATTTCCCCCCGGCAGGCGAAAAGTTTGGCTGGGTTTAATCCCTCCTAAAAGAAACTACTCCGGTAAAGCGTTGGGGTTTGCACGGCCGCTATGACCCACTTGATTTACCTGTAAAAAAATCAATACAGGACCAAACTATAAACATAAGGTGTTAAAATGTTAGAAAGAACATAGTTTACACTAACTAGAAGAATTAAAGCCGAAGGTCCTGGGAAAGTGACTTCTCGAGGGGGCAATCTTTCCATTACATACTAAACGTTGTACACAAGATTTTTTACATTTTTCTAGTCGGCTTTAGTTCTTGTTTAGAAATGTTTAAATTGTTGCTTCCAAGCCTGCGATGTTTTTTTTGTTTTTTTTTTAATTAACTTCTTTGAGCTCAGCCGAAGGAACTTAATCCTTATATAGCTGAACCGGATAAATTTTGAACATTACCAGACTTTTAGAGAAGAAGAAATATCTGGTAAAGGGAGGTGCCAACCCGAGGATTCGATTCGGGAAACCTCCGATCATCATAGGGGCCGAAAGATTGTCCAGAATTGGCCAGAATAGTTCCCATAGCCGCTGAAGGAGCATGGTAGCCTCTCACGCTACCCTGGCCGGTAGTCCTGGCGGGGACTTTGCCAAGATCCCCTTTCCAGGGGTTCGACCAGATCCGCAAACCTCCAGCAACCAGGCTGAGCTCTCTCACAACTCAGCCACGATGACCACGTATAGTCCAGCGATCATCCAGGATGTTTCTAATCGAGCAGATATTTTTGAAATTTGTTGGGATTTGAGGGCCAAACTTGCCTCACCCCCCCTACCCCCCTTTACAAAAACAAACCGTTGTTTTTATTTTGAGTTTTCAAAAAAGACTGCTTTTTTTGCAGGCTATTCTTTATATCGTCTCATGTTGTGTGGTGTTCCTGTTGGTTATTATAGGTTATGAGTTAACTTAGGTCAGTTTCCTTGGCCCGAAATTTCAGGAAGCGGGGGTATTTCATACGGGAAATGTATATCATAGCAACGCGATGAAGAGGTGGATCACGTGATCAGATTCACCAATGTCGTTCCGTAACACTATAAAGGCTATATGTCAGATCACTCCGTAAATCGTGAGACACTGGAAGCAAGACAGATGGAGTGCCAGGTAGCGCCATCTCTTGACTTTTAGCGGCGAATTTGTAAAACTTATATAAGGTTTCCCAAGTCTGTTAACATAAGTCGAAACGCAGTAGTGCGGCTCGTCGGACGTCGATTTGATGTTTTCTGAGTGTTGCGCACAATAGCACAACAGAGACAGCCTTTTACACATGGGCTCTGCTTGTATTCTCATAAAATACGCGAGAATAACAAAACGTGATTCAGTCAGCCAGTTTACATAGAACGTGTTTAAACAAAAGATTAAAGTATAAAAATGGAATATTTTTGAATCCAGGTAGGCGTAATGAGCCTCGATGACTACTCGAATTCTAGCATTGTTCACGATTTATTAATAATATGTTTCGAAGAGTCTGAACTGTTGTTGTTTGCCATTACCCAGCGTATAGCCATAGCGCTAGAAGAAGAGAGGGGCAATTTTGCTAGGCAAATCCCATCGGAAATTCGTAGGTTCTTTTACATGCCACAATCGACATGAGCATGAGACATCACATGGATGTATGCCTTGAAGAGAGCGCACATTGAACATCTCTGACTTGCTAGGCGAAACTTAAATGAGCTGCAGAACGTGTTGGTGACAACCGTTTATCGATAAGTTGAATAGTTTTCGTTTAATAAGAGCTTCAAACTTCCAATTTCTTTTGTTATCACCCTGTATTATCTACTTACAGGCCTATAACATTTCACCGTGGTTAACAGGTGGTTAACTCTAATACCGTGGTTCCATGACAAAATTTCTAGAACGTTTTTCCAAGTTTGGGTTGCATATATACGACATATTCTGAACAACTGTTTAAAATTCTGCATGGTTGAATTATTTACAATAGTTAAGATTTCCAACATTTTAAGAGCTGGTTAAGAGCTTGCTTTACGTAACGAAAGCACCATCTAAATTTGATGAGTGAAGCACCTCAGTTGAAAATTGTGCTCCATTTTCTTCATGCCGCCTGAGCTGCTATATTCAAACGTTCTTTTTCGAGTATACTATATAGCGATACTCGAAAATAGCATGGATTCAACGCGAGGAAAGCCTTCTTCTCATCCGTTCTGCTTTAAATCCTTTCATTAAATTTATAGCCATTAATTGGTAGTGCAGTATAATTCACGAATGCCTTTTAATGAACCTACGCCCCAAAAATCCAATAATATAATTTTATGACTGCCTAACAAATTGGGGGGGACCTGTTAGAAAAACCAAAAGGTCCCACGGCATTTCCGTAAATTGTTTTTTAAGCGACATATAATGAAGAGGCGTGGGCAGATAAAAGTCCTTTTTAATGGGCGCTTTAACGTTTTGCCAGCCAGATTTAACTTTCACGACTTTCATCGTGCCACTTTCCGCCGGCACATTTATTTATTTATTTATTTATTTATAGGGAATTAAACCGGTGTTAGTGGTCTTTGCTGCATGCACACCGGTTCAAGCTTTCCCTTAGCACGAGGAAAGCGAGTTGGGAGATCGGTGGGGTTGTCTGCCAAGAGAACCAAATATCTGCATTTTTTATCGTTTGTTCAAGTAGAGCTAACTTAACATGCAGCAGCAGCATTTAGCAGCAATAACGTTTACAGAAAGAACGTTAGTTATGGTAGTCCTAAGGAACTAAACTAGGCCTACCAACTAATTATTATAATTTTTTCGGCACGTAAGGAAGCACTAATTTTGTGAATGGTAGCACTATAGAGCGTTAATTAAGCACTAATTATTCGGCCTTATTTCATTCGAATCGGAGATGGGGGGGGGGGGGAGAGGGAGCCCAATTGTATGGACGTCGTTTACTGGCCCTGCTTAAAAGCGATTAAAATCGGCCGGAGGGTGCATCCAGGGGGCCCCACAGTTAGCGCAGTTGGTGGAGCGTCGACTAATAAATGGATTGCTTGAGTTTGAGCCTCACGGTTGGGCGGTTCTTTCTCATAGTCGAGTTTGTAGTAATTTTGATCACCTGCTTCCACAAAGGTGCCGAAATATTAAATATCGTAGTGACTGCGTGTATGACTACAGAAATATGTGTGCTTTAGATGCATGTAACATAGTGTAGTTGGTGTATTTATATAGTTATGGGACACGATACTGGTCAAATCTGATCACATGATTCACCGTCTTTGCTCCCCTCGTGAAATTCGTCCTCCGACCGAGCCTAAAATAACACCAGTATAGCCCTACACAACGTAAGAACCAACTGTGGGAAAGCATTACTGGACATATGTCTAAGACGAACGTATCGGACGTGTGCGCATCAACTGTTATTAGAAATTGTGTTTGAATTTTACATCTTTGCCTTGCATCCACTGGGAGAACTACGCTGGGATACTACTCGACCTTAATCAAATTGAAGTTCCTTGCATATATTCGGAAATTTCTTTCCCTCATACACCTTGCGGCAGCTACACTGAACTGTAATGATCAATATGTTGGAATGCAGCGCATTCAAGTTTTGGGATTAACAGGTCACGAGTAGGCTTCTTAGTAATTCGCGGTAGCAGCAATTCGCTTCTTCATGCATGGATCCCCTTCGTCTGCGTTCCACCACCACTGACACTGCCGCCAATTCGAATAGATTCCAGGAAGCTGACTGACACGATAGTGAAGAAGCCAAATATTATCAATACGAACACGCAGACTCGTGGAGAAAAGGAGAAAATTGTCCTTGATTAGTTCGTCTTGAATTCCATTCCGCCTCCCCCCACCCCTCATTCTTCCCCAGCTTTCGCCCCCTGCTTCCAAGCCTGGACTCCCTCACAATGATACTAAATGGGTTATATTTTCGTTCGTAGCACCGAGATTACAGAGCCCCGTAAAATGCATGCTGCTATTAAATTTGTCACCAATCCAATCTTGTCGTATTTCTAAAAGTCTTGACGAAGTTCGTCTTAGAGAGGAAAGAAACAAATGTTCGCTAAAGTTTGAACTTTGGCGCATTACGCAAACGTTGCCTTTTTTTTAACCCATTCTTCCTTCCTATTCACACTGTAGTGAAGCATAAGAGTTATAGGTAGAAGTTTAGAACTTGTCAAATGATTAAATTAGAAAACAAAAAACGAATTCGTTTGATGTTTAAGGTAAGGCAAAGGAACACAAATAAACTTTCCTGTCAGGTTTCCCATACCGCAGTGTTCCTGTACTATTTAGTCCACAAGAAACCTTACTGCTGTATTCACATGCTTTTAAAGCTTTTACTTTAGAACACGATAGGGCAGATTGGTGCATTCTACTTGACTGAACGACACCGCTGAAAAATCGTTAAAACCACAGTATATACATACAGATTAAGTAATTCAGGGTTCGTGCGACTCCTTGAACACCTGGAAATGTCGTTGAAAATAAAAATGAAATATCAGTCCTGAAATCTTGAATCTGAAATCTTGAAAAGTGGTGTATGTCTCTCATCAATACGAAGAACAGAATAGAGACGACTTGACTTAAAGAATGCTGAAAAATTTAGCCCCGAAAGTAGGCGAGTGTGTAGCCTATATTATACACTGTATTATGATTCTAACAATGATCTTGAAAGTTGGGCTATTGTTTTAATTTTATTTACGTGCCTAATTGTTGAATACAGCAGCAAGGTTTCAAGTGGACTAAACAGTACAAGAACACTGCGGTATATGAAACCTTACAGGAGAGTTTACTTCTGTTTCTTTGCTGCTGTGACTTCGGAACGGTTAAGCTTTACGTTAAACATCAAATGAGGTCGTTTTTGTTTTCTAATTCGTGATACTTTGACATACCAAGTTGGTCTTCTGTACTCTTTGAAAATGGACTGAATTTCCGTTGCTTCACTCGCTCATTCTTTTTCACACTACCACTTAAACACCATTTTTCTGCAATTTGTGTTACGTATTTCATTTCCGTGCAGATTTTTTGTCGCGATGAAAAACGATGTCAAATGTACCCATACAAATTCATTTAAGGATTTCGGGTTGCGGACCTGTATAAAATGTATTTATATTAAAAAAAAATTCAGTGCATCACATAATACAAAATTGAAACTTGCGATTTTATGGTAAGTCCAGACCTGTAACGAGACAACGTGGAAATTAATAAATGTTGGTACACGTGTTGGCCAAGTCTCACAGAGTTTATATACCAAATTTCAGAATAAAATTTCCTCCTTTTCGACGGCGGTGAAATTAAGCATTGAAATTTCGGCTGTAACGTGGGAATCCGAGGTCAAACATTACAGTAAAGGCACGTAAAGCCAATGTTCACCCGTTCTTATGGAAGCAGCGACCCGACTGTTTAATTTTTTTTATGTGTATCTGAGAACGGAAGCGAAGCTTGACGGAAAACCGCTCGTCGCAACTGCCGTCGACGCTATCCACCGACGCGCTACGAAAGCAAATGGACAAAGAAACAAGATGTGATGACACGACCGAAAAGATGAGCCACGACGCTGTCTCCAATGCAACCACTGCACAGTTTTTTAATCGTTTCATTGCGTCATACAACAAAGTGTTAAACAAATAGTTTAGAAGTCGCATCGTGCTGCAAATTTTGCAACCCACTACCCTCTAGAAAATCACGTCCCAAACGCCGAGGCTTCCCCTCGTTACCTATGGAAAGGGGGAAAAATAGGGGAAATTGCTAACTTTCTCGATTGTTTGCACCATTTTTGTTAAGTTGTTGTAACAATGGTAAAAAATATTGAGATCACATGGTTTTTGGAGTAATATTTATACAAAATATTTTATACAAAAAAAAAACCAGTAAAAAAATAAAAGTAGCACAGAAATATTTATCGTCGATTGGAACAGAGCTCCGATTATGAATCCACACCACTGCAACCAATGTATCCACATCACGAAAAAACCACTGCATCTCAATTAAAACCAGATCTTGTACCTTGATAGCGTTATACCCAGACGTGGTTTTAACAAAGAAAAATTAAAATCGGATATACAGTTGAGGAATAATCAAGGTGATAAAACGCACAAGTGGTGTGAGCTGCTCACCTATTTGCTCACCAGTAATTTCCGAAGCACGAAATCTTCCGCATTGTTAGTAAATACCAAGATGGATGGAATGATACGTGCTCAAATTTCTCCCAGCATTAATTCTCAACTGCACTATGCCACCTTTGATGCTTTCCAACAAAAATTCTTAAAATTTGCGGATGCTTTGTCTGCTGGAAAACTAAAGTCGGAAAACCGCTCATCTCAACCGCGTCAACGTCATCGAGCGACTCGCTACGAATGAAAATGGACAAAGAAACAAGATGCGATGACGCCAACCGAAAAGATGAGCCAAGACGCTGTCTCCAATGTAATACTGGTTGTTTGCAATTGCTATACGCTTCATTTTGTCGACAGTGTAATGCCGACGCCTCAGTAATAAATGTAATGATGTCACAGTTTGTGGGCCCTTGCCCAATACTGTCATATTCCGCACAGCCCACTCCACAATTTTTCATGACGTCATTTGTGTATTTGTCCCTTTTGTATTGAATATTACTGATGAATAAGGCAACAGTCACGAATACAGTTAGGGCGCCATATGCCCGAAGTAAATTTTTTCGCTACCTTGATGGTAAATTTACGTCGGGTTTACCTTTTACGGAGGATTTACCATTCCGTCTGGCCAGCACGGCTTAACAGTAACCATGCCAACGAGCGCATGTAGGGCGATCGGTACGACGCATAAACTACGATACAACTGATTTGACGGCGTCTATTAATGACACGAAGAACGCACTGTGGTAGAAAATTACGGACTGTTCTAATTTTCAACACTCCATGGTTTGTTTACGAATCGACGAATCAAAAGTTAACGTCATGTTGAAGCTTTTAGACGGCGCTGAGCACTTTCCTAAAGTCAGTGTCACCGAAAAGAAAAACGGTGGGGGGGGGGGGGGAAGCCACGAAAAAATGCCTGGGAAAAAAAAACCGACGGGAAAAAAAATGCGGAAAAAAAGCCGAATTATTTTGCCGATTTGTTCGGGTTGTTGATTTTGTTTTGTTTGTGTGGGGTTTTCCGAAATGTGCCAGACGGACGGGACCTGCCTGGCTCTCGTCAGGCCGACCGGTGACGCCCTCGTCCTCCATCATCGTGACGTCTGGCGCATACGCCCCTCTGGTGCCGTTAATTAAAATAGGAACTGTTTTATCCGACCTTTTTTCGAGAAGTGACATTACCTACTTATCCTCCACGGACGGAACGTTGGAAATGGCGGAAGAATGCTGGCTGCCGCTTGTGAGAACTGGCTGTATTCTAACTGTGGAACATCTCAGTGAGGGGTTCGACAAAGACCAAAAAAGTGTAGGTGATTTGTAAATCTGTAAATCTTCCAACTGATTTACGAAGATTTAGGGATTTGGTGGGATTTAAAAATTTACAAAAGATTTAAGTAAGATTTAATGATTTACATGAAGTTTTGCAAGATTACACGCGATTTGCAGAAGATGTAGAGATTTGCACAAATTTGAATGATTCACACAAGATTTACAGATTTACAAGATTTTTACAAGATTTGCTACGGATTTACAAATCTAAATCTTGGAGTACGAGATTTCTAGCTTTGTCGAACCGCTCGGGAACATCCTACGACCGAGCAAAACTTAGGATGACGTCATTAAAGAGGAAGGAAAGTTCTTTCGTCCTTCCCTTTATCACACAGAAAAAGGAGCAAGAAAGAGAGGGAATTAGAACTCTTTTGTGTATATCATCGGGTGTGAAGTGCTGGTGAAAATTCCTTACTCAGCCCAACTGGAGGCACTGGCTGCCGCCTTCGTCTTCCTTGTTAGTATCAATCCCTTGCGGGAGTCGACCTCTGTCCCCATCGATTGGTTCTGATCAACCAATTGATTTGGGTGACACGTGTTTCGCGGTTTCCTTCAGCCACCAAATGTCCACTCGTTTCCATTCCCCACTTTTCCGAACGAACTGTCCGTCCCTCTGTCTGTCCGAACCAACAATTCATTGTCCGAGTCTATCGGTCAGTCCGCAATGCCTGAAACCAGACGAGGCAAATCGATCAAAAACAAAAGGTTTTTTTACTAACATCCTCCATCCCTGGATTCCACTCATCTACATTTAGTTTTAAATTCCGAAATGTGAACGTTTGGGGAAAAGAAGAAAGGAAAAAATGGCATAAATGAATATTTTGCGCAGTTTCACGTTTGACAGACGGTGGGGGTTTAGTCCCCTTCCTCACCCTTGCCCCCTCTCCCAACCTTCTTTAGTTTTGATGGTATGCATTCATGTTTTGTAGAAAGAACGTCAATCATACATAAGGGAAGACCGAAATAATCCAATAACGAAAAATCAAGCACTAGAAATAATGTAGTACAGTAAACCAATTTTGCGGAGTTGTGCTTTGTCCGAGTGACTGACTCGAAACCGATTCAGCGAACAAAACTTTCACTAAATCGCAGAATGAAGTACTACCTTCACAAGCAATGTAGGAAAGGACCGTTCAAAGAAAAACGTAGATACATTATATCAAGAATTTATAGGGGTTGGGAGGAGAATTTGTAACTCTAAAAAGACCCTATTGAAACATGTTAGATTCGTCCCTAATAGTTCCGTTAGAGTTTTCAGAGGGCGCCACGTGTTCCAAATGGTAATTTTTGCTCATTTTTCAGCACAAATCTGAAGTAAACTAAATTACAACCAAGCTAGGGTAAATAATTATTAAATACAAGCTAGTTTTGTTTAGTTTCGTTTAATTTTAGGCTAAAAACTGAGTAGAAATTCCCACATAAAACACATGGCGCCCTCTATAAACTAAGACTGAACTACTACGAAAGTATCCAAGACGTTTCAGAATGGGTCTCAGTCACAAATTCTCCTCCCCAACCCTATATATTCTTGATTACATATATATAATGTATATACGTTTTTATTTGAACGGTCCCTTCTACATTGCTTGTGAAGGAGACATATATATTTATATATGTAGACAAGAAGAGCCAGTACACTCCTTTTTTGAGGGAAAAAATGACTTCCGGTGTAGGCGGCTTGTGGAATTGTGACGTCAGAGACTCTCTCCTGATACAGCTATAGTTAACATGGTTCCTTCAGTAAGGATAGTGCCTTTGACGTAACAATGTCAGCAGCCATTCACTGGCCCCAGGTCACATCTTAGCTGGTCAATGAGGGAATGCCGGTAAAGATGAAAGTCCAAAACCCGCCTACACTTGTAGCTGGGGAAAAAGACCCCAAGCACTGGAGAGGTCGAGGTAATAATGTGTCTGTTTTTCGTTATGTCTTTCTTCAGTAAGGAAACTGTCTTTGATGTCATAGTGACAGCAGCTATATATTCACTGCTCAGATTGCATATGAGTTGGTCAATGAGGGACTGCCCAAAACCTGATCAACTTCACTTGTAACTGGAGGAAAAGTCTCCAGGCGCGTAAGACGTCGAGTTAATGACGTGTCTGGTTTTTATTAAGCTCCTTCAGTAAGATAGTAACTTTGATGTCACAGTGACAGTAGTTATTCAGTGCACAGATTGCATCTTAGCCGGTCAATGTGGGACTGTCGGGTAAAGGTGAAAGTCCAAAATCTGAGTGACTACAAGGTTTTGGACTTTCACCTATAACCGGCAGTCCTTCATTGGCCAGCTAAGATGCGATCTGCAGTCACTGTGACATCAACGACAGTGTCCTTATAAAGGAAGGATTAATAAAAAGCAGATGCATCATTAAAAAGACCTCTTAAGTGCTTGGGGCCTTTTCCTCCAACTACAATATACAATCTACACTAAGCCAGCGAATGGGAAACACGTCAGTTAATTACACTAGTGTATGTAGTGTTACGTGCTACATGTAAGGCTGTTTCTAAAAGTGCTTTAGGTGAGCGCATTGCATTCAGAATGTGGGATAACGTATGCCTCAAATGCCATCTCTCTTCATAGCACCACTATCAAGTATACCCCTGAACATTGAAATTGTGTACACAACAAACTCAGATTAAAACTTAAAACCTACACCATTGCAGTCAATAGTTCACGAACCATGAAAAATATAAAAACTTTCCTGTCTATGGCTATGGAAAATTGTGAAAAGTTTGCAAAAAAAATTACGTATGAGAAATTTTTTAAGGGGATCGTATTACCAGCATAAATCAATGCTGATAGTGCTTCTGTCCCCAAAACACTAAATAACTAAACGGAATCATAACACTCCACTATAGGCTGCGTGAGGGGGGAAAAACGTACAATTAATACAATATGAGTATTAATTGGCATGTAAGAATGACGTTAGAAATTGAGAAATTTGCAACACACAGTACTACTACAACATCGTAAACTAGAAAAAGGTTAATTAGTAAAGACGGTAGCCTTTACTGTAAGGTTTGACCTCAGTCTCCCATGTTAAAGCTGAAATTTCGATGCTTGATTTTTCCTCCACCTTCCAACTTTTTCCTCTCAAATATGGTATGTGAACTTTATGTGACTTGGCCAACAATTGTACCAACTTTTATTAATTTCCGATTTGTCACATTGGAGATCTGGACTTGAGCTGGAATCCTGAGTTTCATTTTTGTCTTATACGATGGACTTTAGACACGTTCATACAATCCTCTCTGCAGACTAAACCGTTTGTCGTAGAAAGCCGGTTCTTAGCTCATTTGAAAAATCTACCTCCGGAGATTTGCCCTTTGTAGAAATAGAAATTTCGATTGGTCGTCTCATTCCGGAGTTATGGGGCCCTGAACGATCCGTTTTATTGTTTTAAACATTGTATTTATGCAACAATGCCAATGAGCAAACGCCAGACGTAAAGCGTAAGCACATGCTAACAATGCTGGTGAGCCAACAATTTACCCGCGCGTGAAGAGGAAGTATTATCCTTATTACAAATCGATTTATGTAATGATTTCACGTTATTCTCCTGTGTTAAAGCTAAAGTTTCCGTTGCCCATTTGGCTTTCCGTCCTATATTACAAATACGGACAAAGCCGCTGATAGATTAGCTGCGGACAAACCAAAACTTCCAAAAGAAAAAGTTGCACTGAATGAGCGACCGAAATTCAGTACATTTGCAACGAGTGCAGGCAACCAGCTTGGTATGTCAAAGTATCACGAATTAGAAAACAAAAACGAGCTCGTTTGATGTTTAAGGTAAGGTTTAACTAATCCGAAGTCAAAACAAGAAAGTAACTCAAATAAACTGTCCTGTAAGGTTTCACATACCACAGTGTTCCTGCACTGTTTAGTCCACGTGAAACCTTACTGATGTGTTCACTTGTTTTTGCAGTTTTCCCTTTAAAACATGATTGGCGTGATTGGTTCATTCTACTTTGCTAAACGACATGGCTGAAAAATCGTAAAAACCATACTTTTAGTGTGCTTGTACAGACCTACAAATAAGTAGGTCAGGGTTCGGGCGACTCCTTAAAAACCTGGAAATGTCGTCGAAAACAAAAATGAAACAAGCCTACCAGTCCTGTTTTCTTGAATATGAAATCTTGCAAAGCGGTGTATGTATCAATACGATGAACGGAAAGGAGACGACTTGATTAGAATAATGCTGAAAAATTGGCCCCGAAAATAGGCGAGTGTGTAGCCTACATTCTACACTATATTATTCTTACAATAATTTTGAAATTTGGGATATGGTTTTAATTTTATTTACGTGTCGAATGTTTGCATACAGCAGTACGGTTTCACGTGGACTAAACAGTACATGAACACTGTGGTATGTGAAACCTTACAGGAAAGTTTATTTGAGTTGCTTTGCTGTTTTGACTTCGGATCAGTTAAACCTTAGCTTAAACATCAAACGACCTCGTTTTTGTTTTCTAATATTATAAGTTTTAGTTATCAACCTACACTCAGTGGTGCAACGTAATCATCATACACGAACTTGGGCGACACCGTCTCTTTCCTCCAAGTGTGGGACTATGTAGTCCAATGGCCCCCAGGGATTAAAAAGGAAGCCAGAGTCTAGGAATGGATGGTTTGAACGAATCACATAATTACATGGCTAATTAGGGAACGACATCGTTTCACATGCTCGCCTGTAGGCCATGGCAAAAAAAAGGCCCATGTCTTCTCTCTTAAGCGGAAATGACGTTAATGGGCTGAGAATAGCATCTTACCTCATTGTAGACAGGAAGCTTAAACCTTAGGGAGCATTCTCCCTCTCTGATGCAATTATTGTACACTGCTATTACATTACAATTCATAAAAAATAAACAATACGTCTTGCAACAACGGGGTAGAGCAGGCAGCTAACGCAGTGGAACCTTTAAAACCGCAACGTCTTCATATAATAGTAGGCTACAAGAATTGATGGATGAAAAAAAAGTCATTGTTAAGAAACCTTACTACACAACGCCACGCCAATGAACAACAAACTTGTCCACTAAAAGGGATTTACCTCCCTGTTAGCGCCATTTTACTCGATCCTCCACATCAATTACGGCCCCAAAGGTCTATTTACTTACCGTTAGTCTTTTCCTTGCTAAAAATCCGTTTTAAAATGTGGCATCTAGGAGATTTTCTGTTTAATAGTGGGGAACTTTATTTACGTTCGATGCTTTGCGCGCCTACAATGATCTTGAAGTTTTAGCTGTGTGTGCGCAGTACTAATTTTAATCGTTTGCTAATAATTACTATAAGATCAAAAATCTAAAAGACTAATGCAGTAAAAATTGAAATTAATTATTCCATTAGATCGCCGAAAGCAAAATTATAAGACACTAGTCAAGAAAATTATAAATTGTTATGTTAAAATACGAGTATCATTCCGGTTTGTGACGACACAATCTTTAAGTTGATTCTGTTTTCGTGTACTATTCCCAAAGCCAACCGAGACAGCAGCTACGCGAGGAACGCAGTACCACCCCAGCCGACCTTGGCGCTGTAAATGCGCGGATGATGATCTGCGCGTAGCTGTTATAAGGCACGCGGAATGTTATAAGGCAGGCCGGAAGTCCTTTAAATTTTCGGTGGATTTAGCACGGGGTTCATCTTCTTCAGAAGTTTCAGTACCAAACGATACGTTCGTTGCATACCGTCGTCTGCTATTCCGTGGGAGCACACTTCAGTACTTTTGCATTCCGTCACCCAGAACAATGCCCACGTACGAGGTTTGGAATATGTTGCCATCAAACAATTCCAAAAGCAAGGAATTTCCATCATGAACATCGCACGCCCAGGATACCTCAACATCAATCGGCTGGTGGGGCCTGACCTTACCAAGAAACTTGGATGGCAATGGAGATCAGTTTGAGCGCGGCGTAAAGAACAGTGGTGCCGATGTTGATGCGGCAAATTCAAAAAAGAATTTGAATTTAAAGTGTGCGCGGCCTATCTTGAGTTTGCTGCAGAACGAACACAGATAATAGATTGTACGTTTTTGGTAGGAGAGTGCCTTGTTGATATCCAAAAAAGTTACAAAAACAATGGCGGCCGTCGATTAATGCCAGCTCCCTCCAGGAAGATGTAGCCGATCATAAAATACTTCCAGGACTCAAGATGCGCCACGCACACAATAACCTTCTATTTAAACCTAAACTTCTGAAGAATGTGGACGCCGTCCTAAATCCACCGAAAATTTAAGTGAACAAGTTTGTTGTTCAATGGTGTGGCGTTGTGTATTAAGTTTTCTCAACAATGTCGTTAACACGCTACAGTAAATCCACACACGTATCATAGCCGGTTTTCTCCGGTAAAAAAGTCACAGGAAAAAAGCCACAGAAGAAAAGTCACAAATTTGCCTAGAAAAAAAATCACAGAAAAAAAAAGCCTAAAAATGATGATTCTAAAAATATTTACCTAACGGGGCTGGGAGGAGGGTTCCTCCTGGTCAATGGCCGAATATTCCAGTCCTTGAAATCTGATGTAGCAACGTTACTGTCTTTTTATTCTATTTGTCGGTCAACAGCTTCTAGCAAGATGATAAGTGTTTATAGCCGCTTCTTCATTGTGAGACTTTTCAATGAGGGGCCAGGTTGACGGATAGTAAACGTCTTATTGTAACGATCCATTGTTACTTCAAAGGTTAATATACATTGTTAGTTGAGATGATGTTATGTGACCAATTATAATTGTAACAATATAAAGCATACACATCGCCTGTAATTAATATACGACATCAATTGTGATGGCTCGAGCTCGCTTGGTCTTCTGCCTGGCGCTCCCAACCATTAGGTGTTGAAATAGAATCCGCCCGCCACGAACCTCCCATCGACCCTCATCCAAAGGTAATTTCGGATTTTTGTACCAATTTCCCCAACTTAAATTCAACCCAAACTAACCCTGTTGCTAGTGCGTCACTGCATCCCCGAAACAGCAAAATTAACCATTCCAACCAAATAATAGCCCAAAATCCATCATAATTCTATAACTGACCCCGAGTAAGCCTAACATTTGTGGCATTCCATTTAAGGCCCTAAGCCGAGGCAAGAGTCGCCACCCAAGTTAATACCGGCCAAGTTAATAATTAAAACATCACTTGAACTGAACCACAACTTTGGGCCTTTTCCCATCTGCTGGGTTTTAATAATTTGGAATTACCCCAACCTGTAGCATGACCCCACGTTTCTGTGCTTGTTATACCCTTAACTGCTGTGTCGGTGTTGAGGAGCCGTTGCAAATACCAATAATCGTCAAAACTGCATCCAGGGAGTACATTCCAAAACGACTGATCTCTGACGTCAGTTTTGATGTCAGCGGTCGTTTTGTAGGAATAGGTCGCTGAAATGTTTGGTGAGTTCATGACGTGCTCATTATTTCAGCGTACGCATAAGCGTTTTTCCACCATCATGCTAGCGTCACATACGTCATATTTTGTCCCCCATCTTTAGTCGAGGATTCGGCGCAAAAATCACCTCGAAGAGACGCGAGGGATGGGAAATTAATCGCGCGTTCACAGGGCTCTCACTTGTCATAAAATTCATAAAATCCACATAATTCCTTTCATTTTATCGAAATGTTATAAAATTGTTACAAAATTTTGTTTTGTGTCATAAATGTCATAAAATGGGACATTTATTTATGACAAATTCAGACATTTCTAGAAAATGCTGCAAAAAATTTCACAGGAAGAGGACGAACTTTATTACAAGTTAGTGTGTGACATTTGGAAATCATTTAGCTATAGAATAACATCCATAGGTAGCCTGAATAAATAACGCTTACTTTGGGGAGAAGGGATGAGTCAGATTAACTTGGACAGGGGGAGGGAGAGGGTTAAGATTTTTTTTCAGAACCTTGGATAGTATCATGAAAAATTGTAGGTCACGTTTTCATTTTGTCCAACTACCGGCACCCCTCCCTCTCCACCCCAACACCAAGTCACCAAACGTGTTAAAAGCGAAAAAGTGGATTAAAAATTATTCTTAAATTGGTTCAAAGTTAAAACAAGATGCCAAGTTGTTTTAAAATTTGGAACCGTTTTGTCATAAAATTTTTTAAAAATTTTAAAATTGTAAACAATTTAAATTTGTTTTTAATTTTAAAAATTAAAAAAAAAATTATTATTTTTTTTATTATTTTCGCATTGGAGCCCTCCGTTTAAGAACAACTTTGGTGAGCTGTTCGATGAGTTTATGAAAAATCTCAATGTTTTAATATTTGTTCAAACATTTCGTGTGCTATGTTTTAACTGTTTCCTTAATGCACATCCCTTCTTTTCCGTGGCACTCGAAAGTCATTCGCTGTATGAGATTGATTCCCTGCCCAATGAAATTTGAGCTAAGGTTGACCTAACTTATATTAACCCTTAATTTGGCTCCGCATCTTGTGGAATACATACTACAAACATGAAAAAAAAATAACAGTCCCAACGCGCTTCGCCAGCGCTTCTTCATGGGAAGAAGGAACCTGAGCCAGAGGAACAAGAGCAGCCAGTATTTTAAAGTGCTCGCCTCCTAACCAACAGTAAAAAAGTTTGAATCCCATGATTGACCTAA
Source organism: Lithobius niger (assembly GCA_023313725.1). Classification (NCBI taxonomy): domain Eukaryota; kingdom Metazoa; phylum Arthropoda; class Chilopoda; order Lithobiomorpha; family Lithobiidae; genus Lithobius; species Lithobius niger. The sequence continues at coordinate 13,889 of JAHWFP010266662.1, read as the reverse complement.
GGTACATACTGCAAGAAATCATTGTACCAAATTTTGTTAAAGCAATATTTTCTTACGCCTGCTTAACAACTAGACGACTAGGACACACAAAATCAGTGGCGCAATAATAGAAAAACCACGTGAAGACTCGGGAATAAACAATCGGTTTTAAGTTCAAGACTCAATTCCTATTTACTGCTTACTGCGTAGCTAGGACACTGTGCACAGTTCCACATATTAGGCATAAGTTCAAAGCTTCCAACTTGTTCTTCTGACCCTAGCCAACCGACGATTGAGTATATTCTCCTATAGAGCAGTGACACGACGTAGTATTATTGTATATAACTCTATGCTGGAGCCTTAATGGGTTAGCTGCAAGGGGCACTGCAGAGAGAAACAGAAGGCGTCATACTGAAGCCGATGCTGTGAAGAGTGATTTCTTAGACCTAAAACGCGCGAATTTTGTTGTTGGAAAAAACAACGTTATTTTAAGCCTAAGAAATCCGCTCTTCCGTTGTTTTTCCCTCCATTTTTATGTAGTGCACCTTGTAGTTATGCCCTCCAAAACCCATGCCGGTGCCAATCTGGTGCCAATATGGCGGCAAATGTCACCGCTCTATAGCTTTCATACCCGCTCTAACAATAGACTCCCGTCAAGGCAATACGTCACGTAAAACGCCGTGTGCATAGGGCAGATCTAACTGGTTGGAACAGTTGGACCAACTCGTTGCACGGTTGTTGGCGCTCGGCCAATTTTCGTGTTGGCGGCGATTTGATGCGCAAGTAGCAGCCCACGTAATGGCAAAAGGTGCACCACCAAGTGTCTGCTTCGTGATGCGCCCTGCATTACATGTAACAGCTGTACAACCATATTACATGGAAATACGGAAGTGCATTAGGGCCGCGCAGAAACATACCAGTGAAATAACAAACATTTGTCAACCTTTTTTCTTAATCCCTTGACTACCATAGACACGTAAGTCAGTTGCAGGATTCGATCGGCCATCTTCTTGGTTTGGAGACCAATTCCCAAATTGGTTGTGCTCGGATTCCCACAGAATTCTCACAAGGCTATTTACAATACAAGCTGGAACGCATGGTCTGGCTTCCAACGGGTTAATTGTGTTATTTTCTAACAGGTTTTAAACGTTGACGAGAGCCACGATCAGTCTCCTTTGTACTCCGACCACAGAACTCTACAATCCAACTAGACCCAACCCGCTTAGGGGGGAAATGTTATGAACCACAATAAACACCACAAACAATCTCTGGATGGGTTCTTTGATAGCGATGAAAGAGAGGCATTTGGTCTCGCGTCACGGTATGCGTGTCGCAAAGCTGTCGTCGAACCGTCTCGAATGTTCTGAATCGCGAGGCGAGTGAGGCAGCTCACATTCCTAATGAGCATTGCTTATGATAATGGCCTTTTTGTGGGCGGCCCATTACTTCCCCTAGCAAAGGTATGGGGCGCGCTAATGGACGGCCTGCACACCCTAATGATGATGAACTGAGCTTATTACTTGGGGAGTCGTTGTTCGCCCCCCGTCTTACACAAGGACATCATCACGTGGACTTAGACGAGACATCGAAGCCATGAACTCAGCTGGTTTTCGAGTTTAGGATGTATGTCTTTCTCTCTTTTTTTTTGTCCTCGTCGAGGTCGTCGTTTCTAGTCGTTATCACCAGGTGGCAGTAATAGGTTATTTAAGTTACTTAAGTTGGAGTCTCGCTATAGAAAGTGTTAAAGGTGAGGATTCAGATGAGTGAAAAAAAAAAGGTAATGGGTTTTCACACTTTTTTATTGTTCACACTTTGTTCTTGAAGGGTTTTACAAGTGCAAAAAAAGCACGTTCCGTCTACTTCACGATTGTAACGCCGTTGCAAAATGCTGTATTCAGATAATAGACAATGCGCTAATGATCGCCCCGGTATAATCGCTAACGACGAGTGCAACTTCAATAATGTCATGTCAATCGTTGCTGAACTTGGCAGGCACCACACTAGCGTGTGTCTTAAAATTTAGCAATAGAGGTGGAGTGGGTTAGCGGGTCATTGGGTCACTTTTTTTTACTGGGACGCTGGAACAACAACCTTTGACCTAATGACCCAGTTTGACCCATTAACCCAAAACGACTTTCAAAACTGGTTTCAGAAATTAATACACAGCCAAAAATATAGTATCAACACCTAAAATGAAGCTTACAAAAACTATTTCTAGGTTCTATGCTAAACACGTGCACCTTACCTAGTAGATACTCCCACCCGCCCGCCCCCCCCTTCACCCTCTAAAAAAAATGTGCTTTCAACGTTTTCCAATCCCATTTTAAAATCTTATTCACCAACCCTAGACTGGACGCGGTTGTGCCTTTGAAGTTTCATACTGGAAATAAGGACGTAAAAATGCGTGTTACGTCTTTTAAAGCAACATACCGCCTGCCTTTTAACCTTCCGCCTGCCTGACAACACCCACGTAACGATCACATCCGCGTATTTACAACAGCTAAGGTCAACTGAGACGGCAGCTTCGTTCCTCGCAGTGAAAAACGTAGCTACAGTCTCAATTGGCATTGCGCCTAATATTCCAGCCAGTGTGAACCCATTGATTGTGTCGTCAAAAAACGGAATGATTCTCGTATTTTAAAATCACAATTTATAATTTTCTAGAATAGTGTCTTATAATTATGCTTCGGTGATCTATTGGAATAATTAATTTTAATTTTTACTGTATTAGCCTTCTATATTTTTGATCTCATAGTAATTACTAGCAAACGATTAAAATTAATACTGCGCACGCACAGATAAAACTTCCATGGTCATTCATTGTAGCGCGCGATGCATCATATATGTTCGGGACGAACGTAAATAAAATTAGTAATATTCAACAGAAAATCTCCTAGACGCCACATTTTAAAACTGATTTTTAGCAAGGGAAAGACTAGCCGTAAGAAAATAGACCTTTGGAGCCGTACTTGATGTGGATGATCGAAAAAAATGACGCTGGGAGGTATATCCCTTTAATCAACTATTCGAATCCATCAAACTTTTTTTTACACCCATCTTTTCTCTGTTTATCCAGGGCTCTACTACAGTACTGGCTGGATCTTACATGATAAATAAGCATACGAGACTGGGTCAGACAAAATGTCTGCCGAAAGCGCCGCTGATGCAATTCATTTGCCTTGTTGCCGCTTTCTGTCAACCGAGGGCGACACCTTCCGTACAAAAAAATGCTACCTTCCTTGAAACACTTTCTCGATAAACGAACACGTCGCTGTTTACTGAAGAGGTATCAGTGCAGTCGAGAAATTTAATAGCTTTGCGGCAAAAATATGAAAAATTTATTTATTTGTACGTGTGTGCGGTATTTTCGGGGTGATTACTGGGATTAGGCTAGTGAATTACTAAGCTTTTTGTGAGTCTTTGCTATTTGGCTGTAAGTGCGAGACTCACCGTACAAAAATTCGCCGATGCGATTTGTTTGGCCACAATTCCCCAACAGACCTCGAAGAAATGAAATGGACCACTCGTGGCGGCCATTTTGTCTGCCCCTCCTAATATTGCATATATAGGTCGGGCCTGATAGTTTACTGGGACATGGTATAGCACAACGTTCGAAATACGAGTGACGCCATCTCTGGCTGAATCTATGAGCTACATTAAAAAGAACTAATTTTGAATACAGTGGTTCGTAAAAATCCAACAGAGATGGTGCCACTGGTTCTTGGAACAGTTTAATAAACCGTTTTTTTTTTTGTTTTTTTTTTGTAGTTTATGCCATTTATTGGCACAGGTGTTGGTAACCCAAAGGGGTTCCAACAATGAGGGCTCCCGCGCACTGGGCAACCAGGTCTCGCTACCCCAGTATAGTGGTCGTCGCGGCAAAAAAAACACGGCGACGTGACGTGCGGCCACGTCCGTTTTTCATTGATATATTCTCGATCACGTGGTGAAAAATGAACACATAGCAAGTATGGTCGCCCTGGTGGTCGCCTGCACGCCGCTCGGAAACCCAGTGGACGCCGCGACTGTCTGGCCGTTGCGGCCAAGTGCGTGTTGCTACACATACCGTAAGCATTCTCACTGGTCGCAGCGACCTGGCCGCCGTTATACGAGGGGGCCCTAACAGAGAGAACCCAAAATGAAAAAAGAATAGAGCCAACACGCTCCGTTTTTAGGAAAAAAATGAGTTAACGAGTGTAGGAGATGTGTGGAATTTTGTTGCCACAGACGCTGTCCGGATATAACTGTGGTTAACACTGTTCCATCAGTAGGGACATCGCCTGTGACGTCATAGTCACAGCAGCCAATCACAGGCTCAGATCGCTCAGATAGATAGATAAAGATAGATTTATTATATGGTAACTTATTTACAAAATTGATAAAATGTTGCGGAGTGAGCTCGTGTGCAATACAGAACCATTAAAGAAAAATACTAAATTAAGGTAACAGTAGGTAACAAACAAGTTCTGCATGAAGTAAAAAAGGAAAGAGGTAGGAAAAAATACAACTGATTACACAAAAGCCAAAGTAAACATACGTAATGCACGGTGGTGACGTCATGCTAATACATCCCCTACTCCACCATGTGGCAGCTCCGCCACGCCACGTACAATGACCGACTTTTCATAAGTACCGCAAACACAAAATCAACCGGCACACCCCATTGCAACCAGCATAGACAGGCACATTTGCGACCTGTGATGTTTTTCTTACCAACACGAAAAAAATAACCTCGCATACTATGCTAAGCCCAACCCATGGACGAATGGCCCAACCCGGCAACTTTTTGTCCGGACGGTACGAAAACTAGGCTACTGACACTTTGAAATAAGCCTAATCTACGACTATAATCTTACTTAAACTTGTAAAAGTAGAAAAAATACTTACCTTACCTTAAACAGGGAACTATGAAACAATTACTTTTCTAGACAGGAAGTTTCTAGACCGGAAGTTTTCGTTCAGGTATTTACATTAGGCATATGAAAAAATGTTTAAACTCAACTTAAAATTGTTGAAAACTTAAATAAGTCGATTTGTTACACTTTACCATTAAAACAGATATCCGTGAAAAATCGGTAGTTAACCAGTGATAATAGCTCATTTGCTCGAAACGGCGCAGTCCAATGTCTCGGGGCACGGGGGGGGGGGGGGGTGACGGGGGAGGACATGCTCATGTTTCGCATTCATGAGTTCCCCCCACCTCCTCGACATTGAACTGCCCCGTTCTCGCCAACGAGCAATTATCACCGGTTAACCACCGATTTCACACCTATATCTATTACTAAACAGTAACAATAAACGATATTTCATGGTTAGCAAGACCATCAATCCATCCGTGATGTTCCATTTGAAAATATAAGCTCACCGGATGGTTTTAAAAGGGTTTGGTAACCTGGTCCCCAAAACATTCAGGCTAACCCTTTTTGTCACAATACAAATCTGTTCTTTGAGCCGCCCATACAGCAAATCTAAGGTCGTATGGGACGGTAGAGTTTTTTTTTTTCCATCTTCCTCAAAGATCACCATGGGCGCGATCGAAGATTTCTGTTTGACATTGTTCTTCTTACCGAGATATTCGCTGCGACGCCATCTTTTAGCGACTCTCTTTTGTCACACAGAGGGAGGGGGAGGAGAGGGGGGGGGGGGGGTATGTGCTGGGCGTGACAGGTCACGGAACAGAAAGCAAACTGGGGAAGAGGGAGGAGCGAAGGGAGACCCTGATGGACGGCTACCGTGTCGAGTGCAGCCGTTTCCGACTAGCCCCATATTTCAGCGACCCCTTTTCCTCGCCGATTGTTTTCTTCGTTGCATGGTATAATATAAGACGAGAACGCTGGGGAACGACGGCGGAAGGCCAAACCATTACCAAAATCACGGATCGATCCTTCCGCCGCCGCTGCCCGAAGATTCTAAGGATTCTAAGATTTAAGATCGAAGATTCTAAGGATTAAGGATTCTAAGGAAGGGAGGTAGTTAGGCATTTCGGAGTGGAATCAGTGCAAAAATACTGAAGGTTAAAGGCGGGATGTCACCCAACGAAAGTTTGCATCATCAAGCACCATCTTGTTCTCTCTAACGCTTGTTCGCAGCAACAAAGGAATGGCCAAAGAAACACTTTTTAACACAACAAACAATACACTTGCCTACTTAATTAATGAGTACAAATTTGCTACGTCCTCGTGCACCTGGGAGCCTGCTGTAAAAGGTTAAACAATATGACAGCCACCAGCTGGCGCCACGGTAAAATATAATAATCCTGTCTTCTGTCTGGTTAAGGAGAGGGGTCCGACAAGGGCTCGTACGCTCTCTGATTTCAGATTTGCAAATCTTTGTGGAAATCTGCAAATCCAAGTGAAACCTGCAAATTATTGCAATTCTGCAAATTTTTGTAAATCCTGCAGTTCATAGTAAAACAGTGCAATAATCAACACGAAATCTGCAAATCTGCTTGCAATCTGCTTGAAATCTGCAAATCCAGGCGAAATCTTTAAACCCAAGTTAAAGTCTGCAAACCGTCGCAAATCTGCAAATGTCTGTAAATCGTCTCGGAAATCCGCAAATCCAAGCGAAATCTGGAAAATCCGTTCAAATCTTGAAAATCTATGCAAATAAATCTCGCAAACCTATGCAAATCTGCACAAATACCTTGCAAATCCAGGCAAATCCTTCAAATCTGCAAATCAATGCAAATCTGCAAATCTCTTGTAAGGATTTCGGATTTTACAGTCTCGTACGCTATTTCCGGGTTTATCGGAACTAGGGTTGGGGCTTAATATTCTGGTCTCTAGATGCGATCTAACCTAGCAGTTCCATGCTCAGCGTGCTTGTTTATATGGTAGTATCTCCAGTATGGGCCAAATTCTCCAAACCTATCCTCCCCGGGCCAGAGCAAAAGGTCCTGGTCATAATCAGTCCCGGTTGTAGGTCCCAACGTGCGGCTGGTTTCAATGGCAAAAACACGACACTGCTAAACTCTGCCAATCACGTACATATAGAGGAAATTAAGGGTTCGACGTGTCATTTTTTGATCACTCCTCGTCCGAGAGAGAAAATTGCTTTGAACACGTCACCTGGCAAGTTTAAAAAACAGTCGCTTTCTGATAGCCAAGATAACCCCAAGGACTTCGTGCCACAAGTCATTTAATTTTCGGCATAATAAATTACGGTCTTGGTCACAAGAAAAACGATGAAAGCACAATAAAAACGCGGTTACATAATAACGAACTGCATGGTCAGTTATCGGGCCACCATATTTTATTCGTCTAATCCGTTAGATTCGTCAATATCATTACGTAGCTGCGTTTTTATTGTGTTTTTCGTCGTTTTTGTTGTGACCAAGGCTGCAATTTATCAGGCCGAAAATTAAATTACTTGTGCACGAATCTCTTTTGTGGTCATCTTGACTACAAGGAAGGGACTATTTTATTGTTTCTCTCGTCGACCACAAATTAATTCTCCCTACGGCAATTTTAGGCCTAATTACTGAAATACAGGCTTTATCACAAGAATGTTAGGCCTAGCGATTAGTGGCACATCCATTGGCGAGCCAACCTAATGAAGTTGTCTTCCCCTATGATGTTGGGAAGAAAAAGTCCAAATACCAACTCTGTCCTTTATTTACCTGTTGCTATTGGTAACCGTGATGCTGGTAATTCGAGTGAAACAGACACCGGAATGGTTTTAACCGATTCGTCCCGCATTCCCCGTCCCCCCCCCCCCCAATCCATCCGCGACTACGAACTCACAGCCATTTTTTTCACTAGCTTGGTTCAGACATAAGCGGTTCAGACACATTTCCGGTGTGATCTAGTTTCGGTCAGACATATTTCCAGTTTGACTTTATTTCGGTCAGACATATTCCGGTTTGACTTAGTTTCGGTATATTTCCAGCTCGGCTTAATTTCGATCAGACGTATTTCCGGTTTGACTTAGTTTCGGTATATTTCCAGTTTGACTTAGTTTCGGTCAGACAGTTTTGACTTAATTTCGGTCAGACATATTTGCAGATTGACTGGGTGGGCAAATAAAACCGTTACGGGGGGAAGGAGGATGATTTCTCTCACCACTAAGCCACCATGACAAATAATCTTAAATCCAGTAAATCGGGTGCATTGAATAAGATGACATTGATTGTTTTCGGGTGGTTGTGAGAGATGCCATACAGTGGCGATCAATTCGCATGCTGTCATTCCGTCTAATAACTTTTTCCCAAAATTGGGGCTGAAAAGGCCTAAGGTGTTTCGGCCGAAAATGTCCGTGCTGTGTTTGGCGCAAAGGGAAGTGTCGAAGGCATCTTACAACTAAAGCCAATCGAAGGGCCTGGTCAGTTTGGCTTGTTGGAAATTGGCCCTGTCGCAACCAGGCCAAAGCAATTTGTAACAGTCACCAAGTAATTAACGAGTGGGCAGCACTACGAGCCTTAGGACATTCCCTCAGTTGCAAATGTCCGTGGAGGCCGCAAAGCTAGTTAGCACCTTGCAAAACCAGAGCGGAGTATTTAGCCATGCTAGGAAAGTCTAAATCATTCATGACAAAATAAAGAGTCAACGATGCAAACAGTCATCGTTTGAAGTCTCACCTTGTTGTAATGTGTGAAAGAAAGAAAAAAATCAGCTGGGATTCGAACCTAGCATTTGCCACATTTCGCACCTGGATGCCCTACCACTGAGCCACCCAGGATAACCATGGCCACACACTCCATCCGATCTTCGAAGCTGTCCAAAAAAAAAAAGCATTAGAGCTCGTATACCCATGGAATTCACAGCTGTTAAGGTACACAAATAAAAAAAAAAACATATTACAGCTCGCTCCAACGAAACCAACCAAAATTTGAACTCCCATTCTATAGTCTGTTCCACATTATGTTTGCAGAAAATTAACTGTATGATGCCACGTTTTTTCCCACTATGAGTGCAAAAACACCTAAAAATATCCCACCCGTAGACTCTAACAGTAACTGTGTGGAGTCTGCAAGTGTGATATCCACAGTTTTTACATTCGTAGTGCAAGGAAACGTGGCATCGTACAGTCAGTTTTCTGCAGACATAATGTGGAACAGACTATAGGGAACAAGGATTGAGTTTGCTGTGTGGTAACGTCAGAAAGTAAACGCAATTTGCGTTTGAAATGTGTCGTGTTTGTGTGTATTCTTCTTTCATTGGTGAAGTAGTCAGTCGTTTTGTTTGTTTGATTATGATTACAAAAATACGGGCAACTGGGTGCTTGCTAGCTTTGTTTTAACGCAGCACGAACCCATACTGGGTTATCTGCCCCGGACGGTTTAAAACTGGAAGATTTAAGCGTAAACCAAGATCGTTTCGTCTTGGTTCTGAACAAGGAATTAACCTTTCGCTAAGACAATATTACCTCGAACAAGATGCAACGACGGTGTTACTTTCCCCGCGTCCAAGCATCGTAAAATGATCTCTAAACCAATCCTGTAACCCTATGTTTCCGTTTTTCATGTTTAAAAGTGTGGTTTTCAAACGACTTGTCTTTCGAAGCGTTCGGCAAATGTATTGTTAAAGCCTTGTTTAAAAGTAGGAGAACAAGTGGGAGAGCAAGATGCGAATAAGTGAGCGAACAAGTGAACAATCGCCGCCCTGGCAGCAATTATTCTTACACATGACACGAAAATACTTTATATCCTGCTGGACTTTAGGGACTGACAACTGTCCATCTCCATCACTAAATGTGAAAGCTTCCACGTTGGAAACCAAAGTCCGATGTGTACTTACGCATTGGATGGCATTTCTCTTCCTCAAGTTAATTTGGTAAAGGATCTTGGTGTTTTGGGTTTGCCTCAGGGTTATAATCGACTGTCCATTGTGGACACGTGGCATCGAATGCTAATCGTCGTTTAGCTATCGTCTTAGGATTTTTACCTCTGGCTGTTTGGATACTAAGTCATGAGCCTACAAGGTTTATATTCGACCATTATTAGAGTATGCTAGCACAGTCTGGTCCCCATACCTTCTTAAGGATATTGACCACCTTGAACCCATACAGCGACGCTTCACCAAATCGCTGCCGGTCTTAAGGCATACCATTTCCGTCTTACTCAACTGGGCTTGGACTCTTTGGAGCTCCGTCGACTTAAGGCCGATCTCATTTTGACGTTTAAAATTCTTCATGGTTTTCTGCTCATTGAGCTATCTCGTTTTGAACTTAGTCCAGCTACTTGGACTCATGGGCACCCGTACAAACTCATGGTTCCTACTACTAGACTTGACTACCGTCGATACTTTTTTGCTGTAAGAGTAGTCCCCGCTTGGATTTCTCTGTCTCAGCAGACAGTTATGGCACCATCCGTGAATATGTTTAGGGGGTTGTTATGCACAAACCACTTCACCCGATTTCTTAAAAGACCAGAATTTTGTGCTTAACTTTTTGAATTTTATTCCTTGTTATGACAACCTCTACTCGGGTGTGTCTTCATTTTTCTAACTGCAGTCCGGCGAATCATTTAATTTAAACTACTTTATTTTTAATGCGACGATCTTCTTATACGTAAAGACTTTCAAACTCTATACATTCTTTTACACATTTTATGATTCATTGTTTTGTTATAAGACAAATGACCATCCAACCTTCTCCTTCTATTCATTCGACTGGCGATACCATCGGGGACCTTTGTGTCCCTAGCAGGTCTAACCTTGGTGGCAAGGCAGTTGAAATTCTATCCCACCTTTCCATTGGCTATGCTATTTTTTTTACCTTTGCAACAGCTTTTTTAATTATTTTATTTTGCATTAGTTTTCACCTTGCCGCCTTCACGTTCCCTTTTTATTTTTTCTGTATTCTTTTACACGTGTCTTAAATGCTGCCCCCTTTTTAGGCTGGCAGCCAGCGATCCCCGCGATTCTTGCCAGACCCGTTGTTCCGGCAATAAATTGATTATTATTGTTATGCACAATTAATAATTCCAGCATATTTACACCCTGCTTTTTTTAAATATACCTGTCCTCCGCCGCATATATTTAGCTAAATTAGTATTTGCCTACCACCTTCTAGTCCGGCTTAAGTGGATCCTGTCTGGAGGCTGATGAAATTTGTTGGCAGCCCCTACAACCCGATGTAATACAGGCAAGTTCTATTTGAGACACCAGATCAATCACCAACCATCACTAAATAATTCCGAAATCCCCAAATCTATAGTGACACCCATATTGACACAAAAGATAACTTTATATTTTCTTGGAACCATTTTACGCTGTGACTACAATTTGGCTCCAGTTTGGCCCCAATGCAGACACAAAGCAAAATACACTCTTTATGAAATGAAGACGAAAGCAACATACAACATCAATTCTCAAAAAAAAAACTCTAGGAAAAAAAATTATTCTAATGCACAAAACAAAAAGTAACTCCCGAAAACTACAAAACATCAAAATTCGCAAGAAATAAAACGAAACGTTCTGCTCACAGTGGTAAACATGTTTTCCTATAGCTCTGTTCACATTATTAATGAACCTCTGACGCAGATGTTTCTGAAACGTTTGAAAATTAGTTAATAATAATAATAATAATAAAATATTTGACTAAAAATAAATTAGTCAGGAGAAGGAAGGGGTCAAGACCGACTAATACCCATCCTTGAATTTCAGAAAAAAAAACAAAAACACAGCCCGGAGGAGAGAGCAGGTTGGAGGGGGAATTTCATATAGAAAGTTGGACATGTTCAGGCCTTTTTAGGAATTTGGTAAGTGCAACCGACGCAAGGTTTTGTCGAAAGGTAGCCACGTTCTTGCTAGTAACTAGTGTGTCAGGTAGGGAGTTTCATACCCGAATGACTCTACCAGAAAAAAAAAACTACGTCTGGACTCGGTAAGAAATGTCGGACAAGCAAACTTAAATGAGTGGCCTCGAGTGGACAAAGCCGGACTGGCATCGAAGAACGGCAGATCAATGCCCACATGGCCATTTAGGATCCTGAATGTTAATGTGAGATCCAACTTCAACCTGCGAAGTTCCAGAGAGTCGAGGCCAAGAAGGAATAATCTTTTCGCGTATGAAATTTTCTCAAAGCCTCTAAGGCTCTTGGTAAAGCGGCGCTGGACGCGCTCAACCATATCAATGTCCTTTAGTAGGGAAAGAGACCAGACCGGAGTCGCATATTCAAGAAGAGGTCGGACGAACACCTTAAAAGGCCCACAGCTTAATGTCCCTGTTTCCGGAAATGAAATAACGATTTATGATAGCCAGACGACGGTATGCAGAGGCTGTCACCTTGGCACAGTGGAGTGAAGGTTTAAGGTTGGTAGTAAATCAAACACCAAGATCACGAATATCGGAAGTGCAAGGGAGGGGCTCGCCATTAATTGAGTACGCAATACAAGCGTTAGAATTACCAATACAGAATGCCTGGCATTTGGCATCAGATAGTGGCAATTTCCAAGTCAATGTCCAATCATGGATATGATCAGCAATGGTCTGGACATGAACACTATCAGCCAGTCTAATGACCTCCGAACTAATCTTGAGATCATCTGCAAATTTAAAACCAATGACCGAGTTAGAGTTACAGTTTAAGTCGTTTAAAAAAATGACAAAGAGGAGAGGACCCAAAACGGATCCCTGGGGCACACCGCTTGGGACCCCTGCCTCAGACGAGAAGGAACCCTCCACCAAGACGCGCTGTGATCTGTTTCCGAGGAAATCGGTGAGCCATGATTTGAGCTGACCTGTGAAACCCATCGCCTCTAATTTTATAAGGAGGCCACGGTGGTTAACGGACTCAAAGGCTTTTTGGAAATCGAAATAGATAACATCGGAATTTATACCAAGGTCAAGCGCACTGGTCCAAGAGTCTAAGGCAAGCAACAGCTGGTAGGTCGATGAACGGCCAGCCATAAAGCCAAATTGGTCAGGTTTTATTAGATTATGCTTCTCCAAGTATTCAAGCATTGTTTTTCTAACAATAGCCTCCATCATGCGACATGGAACAGACGTTAAAGCAATTGGCCGATCGTTCGATGCATTTGCAGCGTTGTTTCTTTGATGAACTAATAGGCAAATTAACCCTTACTTTGATTAATTAATAGGCAAAAAAAGTAGGCTAGTAGCCTTGTTGTGAAATAGGCTACCGAGGTAGAAACTGGATTGTGTGTATAGTCGTTCTTTAGAAACTTTTAGCTGTGCAACATAAAATGAAAACAATATAAAAATGAAAGGCAGCGTTCGAACAATGAAGGCAGAAATGAGCATCTTGAGAAGGTGTGTCGGTTTCAAAGATCATGAAGCACACATTCGAAAAAAAATCTCTCAAAATCTGCTAAGAGACAAATCGAGCCCCACGTCAGATGCGCGTGACAGATTAATAATCCGATTATAGAAACTCGCTCTTACCTGTCAGAATTCTCGCTGAAACTAAAAGCAGTGAAGAAGCCTTCATTATTCCTTGCTCTTAAATCATAAATCATAGCGATAATTTATTCATGGTTGTTAATGACTTGCGAAAGAGATTAGATGTTTTTCGTTTTCTCTTTCCTGTTTTTTTTTTTTTTGTATTTTTGTGAATGTTATCAGAATACAAAAGGAAAGAATCTTTAACCTCGTTGTTGCAATGAAAATCATGTAGTTTTCTACAGCTTTTCGGAAAAAAATCATGGGTGTGGAGATGACTTAAGCTGAAGCATACCACAAAGCCGATATTAGACTTCACTAAGTTCGTAATGACTTTTTTCTTATAGAGACCTGCTATACTGCTGTATAATCTGCTCGCGGAAGTAACGTAAAGTAATATAAAGTAAAGAAGACAGAAGCTAACACAAAGGCACCCAACCCACTTACCCCACACCCACCCCCAACAAAAAAACTAAGCTACAAAAAAAATCTAATCGTGCCTTATAAAGAGTGAATCGTAGAAGCAGAAACAACAAGTTCTAGAAGAGAGTACCAAACCGGTACAA
>JAHWFP010266661.1:12788-34424 GCA_023313725.1 Lithobius niger | reverse complement strand
CCCCTTTCGCCGAAAATTAAGACGCTGATTAAAAATCTGTGGAACGGAAATTGGCGACACGGGATTCGGCAAAACGGGAATTCCCCTATCGCCGAAAATTAAGACGCTGATTAAAAAACTGTGGAACAGGAATTGGCGAAACGGAATTCGGTAAAATGGGCATGCATCTAATAATTAAATAAATATACACAAACCACCGTAAATTACATAAAGGAAAAAGGAAAACAATCAAGACAGACGTTTAATGGTAGTGCCACCTAATAATTATCGTCAGTAAATATACACAAATTGCTGTGAATTACATACAGGAAAGAGGAAAACGCCTATCTTCATGTTCCGCTTCACACATCCATCCAACACCTCTTCCTGTTCATTTATCAAGACAAAATATTTCAGTTCCGTTGCCTACCCTTCGGACTGAATGCAACACCAAGAATTTGAAGCCGAAGAGCAGTTTGGCGTATTTTCCTCTTTCATTTGTGTAATTTATATGGATTTGTGTGCATTTATTTACGTTAATTATTAGGTGGAACTACCATTAAAAGTCCTGTCTAACGCTGCACAAGCATAAAAGGCAGTAGCAGTAAAATGACGTCGTTAGGATTCTTATGAAAATCTGGCTTAACATTGAAATTCTGTCAGGTTATGGGACCAGCGATGCGAACATTCACCGTCCAGAAACAGTCTTCGTAAGTTGTAAAGTCAAAATTCATGGTACATTTTTTACTTTTAAAGTTGGCAGCGAGCCATCAAGAACAGTATACGCCAACACAAAATGGCAGACACTGCAAAAATTCAAATAACGAAGTTTGAAAACTCGAATTGCCAGGTGTGGATTTTTTTCAGAACGGCCGCTTCTAATTAAGGAGAGTTTGTGGGAAACAATTGATAAATCAGCTCCAAGCCCAAAGTTCTGACCCATGAACCAAAAAGTGGATGGAAAAGCGCTAGCAACTCTTAAGTTATTAGTGGTAGTTGCTAGTTGGCACACATCAGAAAAATGACTACTGTTGATGACGTTACTTACGAAATATCATAAAAAGCCATGTTATCTAAAACAAAAAAAGTATGGTCCGTGGACCGGCGCTGGTCCACGAACAGTCGGGCGTGGTCTGCGGCGAACTTCTGGAAAAAAACATGAATTTGCCGTATGCGGTCGGATATAAACACCTACTACTAGACTTTTTATCAAAGTTGCAGCGAGTCTTACATGCGGGTAAACGCCCATCCTTCTGATGTAGTCAATGGTTTAAAGTAATGCTAATATTATTCTAGGAACAACAACCGATAAAAATTACAATCGCTAAAGATGAAAAGTAACTCGCTGCAGTAAATGGTAGCAAGCGAGTTATCACTTGTGGGCTCCTGGATATGTTTCTAGGTAAATGCGAGTCCAGCGGTCAGAATTCGATCTGACATGACGTGATTACATTAACGAAGAAAAATATTACAGGTTAATTTTAAACAAACAAATTTTAAATATTTGTTGTTTATGATTTGAGGTAATTAATATCATGTGAAATTTCAACAATTTATAAAGCTGGGGCTTGTTAACCAGCCGTAGCAGTGTCCTCTTGCAGATCTGAAGGCATGTTAACATTTTCATAAATAAACACGATACACCGTGAAATAAAATTGTCTACTGTTACAGATCGAGGATTAATTCTTCCCCCCACCAAGCTTCGCCGCTGCCACCAAGTGGCCGGTCCCTGGCACCCAGAAAAAAAAAGTTGCCGTTCCGCCACATGAGGAAGTTTGAGAACCACTGTGCTAAGGAACATTTGTAGACCGAAATTAAAGGAAGATGGGGATATTGAAGAGCACTTGACCACCATGACTGATGCTATTAACAAGCTATCAGCCTTAGATGAAGACATGGCAGGCCATTTAGTTGTTGCCTTTTACCAATCCATCCTTCTAGAAAGCTATATTACTCCAATCACAGCTTTAGAAACCAGGCAAGATATGGTAAAGAGCAAGCTTATTGACGAACACAAGCATCGAATGGAAATAGAACCCTTGCAAGCTGACGCAAAGTATCTAAAAACACTAAAGTACACTAAAGTCAATAAGGGAAACAGTAATCAACTCCATAGTCCATGTGTTTTTCTGTAAGTAGCTAAATAACACAAAAAGAGAAAAAAGAACCCAGAAAAAGTAAATGCAGAAAACATGCAGAATGGAAACTAAGAACCCAGAAAAAGTAAATGCCGAAAACATGCAGAAAAGCAGCAAAAGAACCCAGAAAAAGAGAATGCAGGAAACATGCAACATCCAGTTGACATTGAGAGAAAACAATTTTGCTTTGCCACAAAAAAGTTCCTACATACCAACAAACTCCCGAATGGTGCCTCAATTCGGGTGCGACTTACTTCACTCAAACTTACTTAATTGTTTTACTTACTTGTGTTAATATGTTATCCCAGCAACGACTTATATCCCAGAACCATGGTGTCTGTGTTAACAAAAATGACAGCGAATTAAAGTCGATTAAAGCCGTTAACTCTTAACTAGTCTAAAAATAAAATTTTTTCAATATACTTACATTCCATAACGCAGCTAAACCATAGAGGGATATTGCAGAGTAAAATAACAGTCGAAACCTGCAAAAAATAAGGAGGGAAAATGTGTACTACGTTCTCATAACTTGCTTTGCAATTTTTGGTGTGGAATGTCTACACACAGCTGCGCAAAGAATCTCTTGAGCGTAGCGAGCCGAGCTGAACCGAGCCGAGCGAGTAATGTGGCTAGTCTACACCATTTCAAAAGATTTAATTTTTCCTGCACAATAGGTTGTTGCATGACAACCAATTGGGGCCAAAGCTTGAATTTAGAGATAGTGCAGTTGAGAATGTGCATACGGTTGGGTGCCTCCAAAAATTAACCTGGTTGGATCGAGCAAAAGTAACTCTCGTTTCATCCACACGTCACGAATGAGTATCATTTTTAACCCAAAGTCGTTACTAGAACGATTCGCCATCGTATCGACTCTCATTCACGTGACAATACTGAACTACAAGACAGTATTATTTTGAACAGCAAGTAGGAGTTTATTTTCGTACTTTCATATTCATCCGTACATGCATATTCGTTGTGCGTTCCATTGATTCCGGATATCCCGAAGCAGGCTTCATCTCAGCAAATATTTTACGTTGATGTTATTTGGTGTTGAGAGTAGATGTCCCTAACACAACAAACGAAATGAAGCAGAGGCATCCTCCTGCTCCTGGAACATGACTAAGCCCGGGCTAAGAATATTAATTAAATATATTTATTGATTTTTTTTTTAATGTTGGGATATGGTGTCTTATATCTTGCGCCTTACACTTAACATTGTTTTTTTTTTTTTGTATTAATATCATTGGATTTTATGCTGTGAACCGGTGGATTTACAGTCATTTTTATTGTTATTGATTTACAGTTTATGTTTATTTATTAGTGTTATTTACTGACACTGTTTTTCCTTTCCACATATTTTTTTTTTCATTTTCAGATAATGCCTGTAAAGGCGATTTGAAATATTAATTAAAGTTAAAGTTAAAGCTAGAGTATGAAGTGCAACAATGATTATGAACACATGACAAAATAACAACTATTGTTGTAGGCTTCAACAATTACGAACCATGCGTCAGCTTCGAAACCTTTCCTAGCCTGGCATGCAAATTTAAGCATGGCAAGCAGTAACGCACGGAGTTAGGGGGTTGGGACATATGGGGAAATAAGGCATTCATTCGGTTGTGAAAATTCTGAAAATGTTCCCTATAAATGTTTCAAATGTAGTAAATGCAGAAAAATAAATTATATTAAAGCATCCCGCCCCTCCCCCACCCTTTCTGGATCCCGTAGCTGAATTCTTGACCTCATTTTGAATTGTAGTTCCTTCCCCCCCTCCCCCCCCCCCCCAACTAAAATACCTGAATGGGCCACTGGCAGCAATCCACCAAACGTATTTTTTTGGCCGTTACGTATATCCTGCTGCTTTTTCAAGAAATTTGGGACTGTAGAATTCCTATCATCCAAACAACAATGCGACAATGCATTTAGTAGACCAGGTGGTAGGCAGGACAGAAATATTTCCCAAGAAGAAAAACAACAACAACAAGATTTGTCTTTTTTGCAATTTACGTAAAAATAAGCACAAAGCTTTTCATCCTTGATATGTGGTGTATCAAAAGTATACCTGATGAATATTTTCAATTCGATGCGAGCTACGTATGGGCGCGCTACTATGGCCTCAGAGTTTGGAGAAAACTTTTGAAAAAGACTCACAAATTGACTGTTCTGATGAGTTTCTTATGTTATCCAAAGCAAGGTCTGTAAAACCAGAGGATGCAAAACAAAAACAACGTAAACATTTTTTTTTGTAAAACTTGGAACATGTCATTCAGTTCTTGCAACCAAGTTCATAATTCGTACCTTCGTTACAGATAACTGTTTCCTAGTAAGGGGTAAAAAAAGCCTTTACAAAACATTAGGACTTAAAGGCAGTGTCTTACTTACCCTGTTTCCCTAAATTTCTGCAAAACGCTCAGTTTTGAAATATCTTTCCTGCGCTCGTTGCACGCACTTACTTCTGCAGCAAAACAGGCGAAACAAATACTGAAAAAGCGGAGTGCCTGCAAACAAAGACGAAAATAAATACTGCACACTGTAGTATTCACATAATTAATGACAAAGCCAGCTCGATGTCCATGTTGCAACTCTCACTTTTTCGTATGAAAAGCGCATTTTTTATTGGGAGGGTGGGGGTTCACTTTTTTCTTGGTCCTTGAGGGGAAAGGTGAAGATATGCTAAGGGTTTTGAAGGGGGAAGTCATCTAAATTTTGTGGTCACGTATTCATTTCCTCCAGCCGTGCACTCCCCCCTCCCCCGGCTACAAATAATAACAGTCCCTTAACTATTTTTACTATACGTATTTTTTTCTGGTGTGTCTTTTGTGTCTTTATTCCATGTATGAAGCCTACGCCATCTCGATGCCAGGGCCGAAGCCCAGTGCGGGCGATTTATTTTTAATTAATATTTATATTCAATTGTATGCCTTTGTCATATTTGTTAACATCGCCTTAAATTTAGTTTGTGATATAACTCGGTGCACGTTTTAATTTTGGAGCCAGTTATTGAGAAGAAGACTAATACTTCGAGTCGAGGTGAGGCTAGTTTAAAACTTTGTGGCTTTGAACGTAGTTTTGTTTTCAAATCAAGTTCTTTTCAATTAGTGATGGTAATAATCAGTAAACTGTTGGTACATTGACTGAGGGCCAGATTTTCCAGTTTTTTTCAATAATACTTCAAAATGGCATGAGACTACTGATTAACTCAGGGCCCCGGATTAAGGTTACTCGGGGCCCTGGACAAAACTATTGAGGGGGCCCCCTCCCCTTCCTATAATTATCTTCCATGTAAACAGCAACTTACCTAGGAGCAAATGAAAGAAAATTGTGGGAAAGGGAAGAATTTTTTTGTGTTTGAACTTTACTTTTCAGTCATCTTACCTTTTAGAAATTTACTGCACAATTTTTTTTTTACTTTCGCTTTTCAAACGTTATGAGAGAAATTTTGTTTAGCTGATAAAGCTTTCAGCAGAGCCGGGGGCCCCTTAGAAATTCGGGGCCAGGGACAAATGTCCCTAATGTCCCTGCCTTAATCCGGCCCTGGATTAACTCAGTCCATAGTAAAAAAGTTTAAATTTTTTTTTCTAAACAGCAAGTATGTTTAAACATTTGTAGCAAGAAATGGTATCCAACAAAAATTGTTTTCTGAATATTATCCAAAATCAGTGGCTTAGATACAGGATTGCGGTGGTTGACAAAATCAAGGGGCCCCAAAGGTTGTGGGGTGGGGGATGGCCGGGTCAAGAGGAAGATTCCTGACAGAAACCAATAAAGGACCTGTCATTATTTATGCGAGGGCGGGGAGGGAGGGGGAGGTAGACGAAACGAAAACGTGATTACCAAATTTTTGATCATCTCCCTTCAAAACCCCGAAATCTAATATAGTTTTTTTTTCTTGAACAAGGTCCAAATACAACGTGCCCCCCCCCCCGCCCTTCCAAAAAAATGCGTATTAAGGCTGTCACCAAATTAAGTAAATAGCACTCCGTACCAACAAGTTACGCCTAGTTTAAGGAAAACCTGCCTCGATTGTTCTACATCATTACATGTTTCGTGGATCCGCAAGAGAGGCTTAAGTTTTCGAAATTAATGTATAGTATTTGACATCTGGTTTTGCAAACCATAACTTTTGGTGGTAACTGGCTCCAAAGTGATCGAGGAACCTCACGTCATACGTCACCACACGACGATTATCGACCAAAATAAGATCCAACACATTGTCTTGGCGTGTAAGTTTAAAAACAGAGACGTAATAAATTCTCAAGCAACTATAGGGACCAGAAGTACAAGACGAGAAGTTTGACTGTCTGCACGTCAAAAAAAATAACGATATTAGGGACTGGTCATTATTTATGGCGAGTGGGGAATGGGGGCAGAGGAAATGAAAATTTCACCACCAAATTTCAGATGCCCCCCCCCCACACCCTTCAAAAAAATTTAAACCCCCCCCCCCATTTAAGGTCCAAAAAAATTGTGCCCCCCCCCCAAAAAAAAAGAGAATGCGCTTTTCGCCTACCTATTGAGATTGTCTGCTGATGATATCCTGTAGCCAAGATTAGTGCTGTAGTCAAATTAAGTAAGCAGCTCTTCACACCGACAGTTACCATTAGTTGTAAGGAAACGTGTCTCGTTTTTAACGAAAAGACACTTTGGGTTAAAATTGTTCTATAAAATGTTCCATCTCTTGTCGAGATTCATACAATAAGTATGATGAACACACTGTTTGCTTGTACGTCCACATTCGTAACATAGTCAGCGTCTGAAAGGCCAAAGAAGCCAAGAAACCAGGTGCCAAGGCTTTTCTATAAAATTCTTTGTAAAAACTACTTGCAGTATTAGTACTAATAGCTTCAAAACCTAGTAAACACTCACATCAGGGGGTCAGAAGCTGAGGCAGTTTTGGAAATTTTGACTGCCGTAAAGTGCCATTTTTGAGGTCCAAAAGTAACATTTTCTTCAAGTTTGGTCAGTGTTTTAACCAAACTTGACAGGACCTGAAAAATGTCTGAAGCACCCCCTTGAGAGGTTCCAAAAAATTCATGTTCCCCCAGTTTTCTCTAATAATTCCCCCCCCCCCCCCCTCGTGCGATAAATAATGACCGGTCCCTTAGTAAAACCGCCGTTAGTTTGGCATGCACACTTGGTGAAAGGGCTAGCTGCTTCCTTGATTTGAAGCAAGTCAAATAATAAATACTGGCCTACACCTACGTCCGTTGCATTTTTTTTACACAAACGTCAGACTGACTGAATGGAAATTCAACTCTTGACCTTTCTGACCAAAAGTTAAAAGCCAAACGTATTATGATAAAATTCCACGTCAAGAGAAATGCTGACCACGAAATAAAGGAGCTCTTCCCACAGTTAGCCCATTGTTCATAGAATATCCCAACAAGGTAATCATCAGGCTAATCAGTAGCCAACATCCTGTGCGTGCCTGCCAATGTAGAAAAGTTGCCAATGAACTTGTGCCGCACAAAGCGCCGAAATTCCATTGAAAAAAAAGCACGAATCCGCGAAAAAATCCGCTGGTTTGCCCAAACACGCAAAGCATTGAATTAGTTGTATTGCAACACACGTCCTATGCAAACAATTAAACACACAACTTTATCAACAAGTGTGGGATGTTTTTCAATTATATCGTGCTGAAAGAGACTTACAATTCACTATCATGTGACCCGACCATTCAAAACCACTGCAACGTAACGGGTTTTTTTTTGTGTGAACGAGGAGGAATAAAAAAAACCCATGAAGGCCCATAAAGGTGGTATTTTGGATGAATTTGCCTGTTTATTCTCTTGGGAATGTGGAAAAAATATTCCTCGGTAAACTACTTCTTGGTAAACATAACCCAAGAAAGAATAAAACGACAAAAATATTCCGGAAAAAACACACCTTGGAAAATAATATCCTCTGTACGATAGATAGATCAGCAAAGAATGCGCGCTTTCTGGGGCTTGGGTGTGGGAGAGTAGGCCTTCTGGGGCTTGGGTGTGGGAAAGTAGGCCTTCTGGGGCTTGGGTGTGGGACAGTAGACCTTCCGGGGCTTGGGTGTGGGAGAGTAGCTTTCTGGGGCTTGGGTGTGGGAGAGTTGGCCTTCTGGGGCTTGGGTGTGGGAGAGTAGGCCTTCTGGGGCTTGGGTGTGGGAGAGTAGACCTTCTGCTTGGGTGTGGGAGAATAGGCCTTCGGTACACGTGGAGAAGCGAATTTCTCCATATGTTAAAAAAACAAACCAGATGTTCATTTAATTCCTGCTTCACTGTTAAAAAAACACGACCATAAATTACTAGTATGAAGAAATGGTAATTTTTTTCCAATTCTTTGTGTGCTGTAAAATTACGTTCCATGTTGTTTAATAATTCGTCTAAAGGGAAACGAGTCTCGAGTCCTTCCCTTGCTGATTAAGAGAAGGCCGTATAAAAATGTACAAGCGGCTGCAGCGGCTACCTAGTCGCAACCGTGCTTCTGTACACTTACATCACTTTCGAAAATTTTGAGGCACACATCTCTATCACGAACTGGAACAGCGCTCTCCATTATATAATCTAAAAGTAGTAACATCACAATTTGCCTGTTAAAAAATTTGTTAACTTTTAGGCCTAGTTTTAGATTTAAAGCCTAATTTTCAGCTTCAATATAGGCCTAATTTTTTGACCCGCCGTTTTAATTTCGTAAGTAGCAGCTAACGGAGAATTGCGTTCGACGGTAGGCCTATACATTCATGCAACACGGTGTAGAGAGTTTTTTTTTTTAATGAAGCTAGTGTGTTTCGTAAACGAAATCCTTTTCGTTTTACGGGTTGTGCGTTTTCCTGTGTTTGAATGCGACGATCAAATGTTATTATTTCATTGAGTAACGTCGTGGAAGTCTATTGGCTATAAGGAACAATAATGTTTTAATTGGCCGTGTTTTTTTAAAACTAAATTTTCGTCGCTGTATCTAATGGCGAAAACCGTTTGTCTCGTATCTGGTACCGTTCTGAAGTTAAAAAAAGCAACGGTAAGACAAGTTGGAAAGGTTTTCTCGGCTTTTCGGCCGTACAGAAGACTAAAACGGCCCAAGACCGTGAAGTCTGACTTGCGATTGAACAGGAAAATTGCTGACATTCTTAACAGATAAGCCCCAATTTAAAAAAAAAGACCCTCCTCTCCCACCCAAAAACAAGCTGGAAAACTACTACAAAATGTCATGTCTAATTACGTGTAGATAATCCACTCAAAACCGAAAATGGTATAAGGGAAGCCACCAAGTTTCCAAAAAGGGGCAGACCTTGGAAAGCAGTGATATCATTAACCCAAAACGGGCCACTAAGTTTAACCCTGCAAGTCAAAGGTCCCGGGTTCAGTCCTGGACTAGGCCCACCTCTGTGCATTCGGGAAGATAACAGCCCCGGAAAGGCACTCGTGCTCGTGCCAATGGTGGGATGTAGAAGATCCTAAGTACACATCCAGCGAAATTGTCTCTCCCCGTTCCGAGATATCCTTAGCAGTCGAAGAGGATGGTAACTCGATAATTTCCTTTTTTTTAAAGCCATATTAACCCGCGAACTTGGCTCTTTGCCCTGGTGGTAACATTAACCCAAGAAAAGGCCACCAAGGTTAACCCTATTAACCAGCTAACTTGGCTATTTTCCCTAGTGATAACATTAACCAGAGTAAAGGTCGTTAAAGTTAACTCTATTAACCAGGTGACTTACGTGTTTGTTCTAGTGGTATCATTAACCCAAGAAAAGACCACCAAAGTTAACCCTACTAACCAGCTAACTTACCGGTTGCTCGCTTCTGTACGGTACTTGATTTGATTGCATTACTGGTTTACAAATGTAAGCTTTTTACTAGCTTTGTTCGGCCTACTCCAAACATTTTGGCACTGCTTCCAAGTTACCATCAACCGAAAGTCAGCAAATTTGTTTAAAGAAGTATTCGCATCGGATTCAATTTCAGCTCTTAACTACGTCGAAAGCCGAAGTCAAACCAACACACAAGACAAAACCTGTCCCGGTTAATTAAAGGTTCGTGATAAATCTTTCATTTCGCTCGGTATGCTATTAGAGATCCATTTACCTTCAGACTTGATACTTTGTCCCTCGCAACAATCTTCTGCCATTCCACATCGCTAAGCTTGCTAGCATTATCCGGCTCTATTCCTAATGCCAAACCAATTGGAGTGGCGACGAACCTAGGAATCGAAACGTAAATTGATAAATAATTATTTGTAAATTGATACAACAGTAGATAAGTTGATAAACAATAAATTACAATATCAAGGGTTACTCCACACCCCTACAACTCTGTTAAAAAGCAACCCAGTTAAAAAAAAAGAGGTATTTACGAATCTCGTAAATAGAAGCCAAGGAAAAAAGCCAATTAAAAGAGAACCCGTGGAAAAAACCGAAGGTGAAAAAAGCCGAAGGAAAATACCCTTTAACAAATACTCTTTAACAACCCAGTTACTACCCAACGTATGCGAAATCAGAAATATTGGAGTCTCGTTCACCTCAAACCTCAAGTCGTCCTTACACTGTGGTAAAATAGCCACATCAGCCTTCAGACGTCTCGCTATTGTAAACAGATGCTTTACATCTGGTAACATTAAAACAAAAGTCTGGGCATTTAAAGTCTTCGTTCGCCCCCTACTTGAATATGCTAGCCCAGTGTGGTCACCACCATTGCTTAAGGGTATCGACTTGCTCGAATCAGTTCAACGTTGCTTCACAAAAAGTCTCCATGGGTTTAAAGATTTACCATACAACAAACGTCTGACTAATCCAGGTCTTGACTCCCTTGAATTGCGTAGATTGAAATCAGATTTGATCCTTACTTTTCGAATTCTACGCGGTTTCGAAAAAGTCGAACTTCCCCTATTTGATCGTTGTAAGCTACTCTCTACCCGCGGAAACATGAAACTGGTGCTCCCGTTCGCAAGAACTGAGTGTAGGCGAAGCTTCTTTGCTGTACGGGTGATCCCAGCATGGAATTCCCTTTCTGAGGAAGCCATTTCGAGTAACAATGCCGCCATCTTCCGACGACGCCGGAATTCAGCATCACTTAGCCGGTTTCTAAAAAGACCTGAACACGTCTCCACACAAAAGATGTAATCCCATTACAGTTGTTCAGGCTTCTCAGATCCTAAACCCTTACTTGACCAGGATTGGTGTTAGTGGACTTGCGCCCCTTCCAATTTCTTACCGCTTCCTAGTGGTTATAATTTGTATTATTGTATTATTATTATTATCCTAAAAAAAAAGCCGATGAAAAAAAGCCGTGGGAAAAAAGCTGCAGAAAAAACGTCACCAAAGGCGTTGCCAGATGAAACTCCTTACCCTGCCTGGTGAAATTCTAGCATACTCAACTTACCTAAACTAACCTATAATCAGAACACCATGAAAAAAAAAACAACAACAAAACAATTACTTTTATAAGCAAAATCTACACAATATGATGAAACTCCGTACCCTGGCTGGTGAAATTAGAACCAAGGCAACTTACCCGAACCAAACTTTACCTTTAATAACGCTAAAAAAAAGGCAAAACCATTTTTTTCGGCCCTTTTTTTTCATTATTTTTCCCCATCGGTTTTTTTTCAGGGTTTTTTTTTTGTAGATTTTTTTTCGTGAACGGAATTTAAGGCACTCTATCCGACATTTGTGAAACCCTAGTACGAGATCTTTCCGGAATTGAAAAAGTCTGTAGCCCACGTTAAGAAAACCACGCGGAATAGAAAAAAAGGCATAACCACGTTAAGCTTTAATTTATTATGTTCTAGAGAGTTCAGGTAAGCCCCAGAGTTTTGTTATTAATGTCCGGTAGATAATTTGGGAATAAACGTTGCACAGACTCAATGCGGTTTATATCCTGCCTTAAGTAAGGAGACCAGACGTGGCAAGCACAGCCTACTCCAACTAAGTGTAAAAACAAGAACAGGGAGGGCGGCATGATTATATTCAGACGAAAAAAATTCATGTGTTATCGTGAGTCAGGAAATTTCGCCATTATTGCTGCTCACTTGTCATTCTTAGCAGTCCCCAATATTGGCTCTACGGTGTTTTTTCTTTTATTAAAGAAAATGTGGCGCTATACATACACTTTGCTATAAATCATTCACGCCGTAACGTTACAGGAAATTTTCCCTTCAACAAGTGATGAAGTTGATTTATGAACCTTTACCGTTTTCGTTATGAAATTGTCAGCTGTCCGGTTGTTGTACAGCTCTCTCGAGGAAGGGAATGTGGCTATTTTAACCGGTGATATCCCAATGGAATGATTTTCAGTAAAAAACCAAACAAAAAAAAAATTGCTACAAAAGATTTTTATCCCAGTGACGAAAGGAGTGTTTCATTGGCATTCCCTGGGAACCCGAGGGAAGCGAGCAAGGAACATCCATGTTGTTAATGGCTTGGTCTCTTAGCAAGGACGATACGAGATCGAATCGCTTTTCCAGCTTAAATAAAACCTTTCAGATCAGCAAATTGTATTTTATTATTATTATTATCGTTATCATAAATATTTGTAAAAAAAAATCACTTGTGTTGCGATTAGGCCAAGCGTGTGTTGATTCGCAAGTAGTAGCGTCTCAACGATCTCGAAGAGAGGAAGGAGTTTTGTTTCTCAATCCAAGACCAACTGGGGAAGAAGTTGCGCGTCTTGCCTCCCGGCTGCATGCCAGCTCTAGCGCGTGACCGGAAGCTAATGCCACTCAGCATTGCTTGGTGAAAGAAGAGTTCGGCGATGTTAAATCAACTGGTTTGGCGCCAGGAAGATAGATCTGCAACTTCGTTTCCAGACGACCTTGTGACAGCGAGAATTGCAAAGTGGATACTCCTATTCTCCAATGTATTTATTAGCTCCTGTTAAAAGACCAAAAACGAGAAAAAAAATCTGAATAAAATACATTTCTAAATTAGCCACCTACAGAATTTTTTTAAATTTTGCATCAAGCAGCAATTCTACTTCGTTCGAACTCGCACCTGCAAATTAACGAGTCCAAGTCCGACAGCTTTAGTGCGTCTTTTTTTTTTTTTTTTTTTTACCAGCAGGTAAATGGCTTGGTAAAATTGTCGCATGAACCAAATGGAATAGGCTATTAATTCTATTTCCGCCATGAATCTTTCATCCTGTCCAACAGTCGTCAAAACACGGATACATTTTGATTAAATTATTTACCCCTATCGTTACAGTCAGGAAATTTATTTTTGGTTACACGCGTGCGTGATTTACCAAACTGCAAATTGAAAATTAATCAACACGATTCACTCCCCCCCCCCACCAGTCTACAAAAAAGAGAAAAAAATTACTGTCCAAAATACCGCTTTTTCGTTGTTGCAAAAATAATAGTGCATATCCCACTTGCTATCATGGCGTATGGTTTAGGAGCCGGAGTACAATTGACCTAGTGAGTTATACTCAGGCGATTATACCCCGCCTTCTCGATTATACCCTGGTAGGTTGATTACACCTAGGAACCTTTTCGTTATGCGGCTGGACGCGAATTTGCAGAGATAGTAAACTCCTCCTTTTCACTTGAATACGCGGGGGGGTTCAACAAAATTAGAAATCCCATACACCCAAGATATAGATTTTTAAATCCGTTGCAAATCTTGTACAAATCTTGTAAATCTGTATATCTTGGGTAAATCATCCAAATTACTGTACGGCTCTTATAGCCCATTTTCAACTTGTAAATCGTGCAAATCTAGTACAAAATCTTGTAAATCTAGTATAAATCTTGTAAATCTAGTATAAATCTTGTAAATCTAGTATAAATCTTGTAAATCTAGTATAAATCTTGTAAATCACGTAAATCTGGCGTAAATCATTTAAATCTTGTAAATCTGTAAATCGTGTGCAAATCATCTAAATCTTGTGTAAATCTTTAAATCTTTCACAAGTCCGTGTAAACCTTGCAAAACTTCTTGGAAATCATTAAATCTTATTTAAATATTTTGCATTTCTTTAAATCCCGCCTAATCCGTAAATCTTCGTAAATCCGTTAGAAGATTCACAGATTTACAAATCTCGTGCACTTTTTTTTTGTCTTTGTCGAAAACCTCGCTTGAATATGTACCAGCAGGAGAACCCTAACGTAATCAGTCTGATTTTCGAGTTTTAACATCACAATTCATATTTTTTTTGGTTAAGTATCTTATAATTTTTCTTCGGCGATTAGCCTAAATCAATAAATTTGTACCACATAATTCGTTTAGAATTTCGAGCTCACGTCAATTATTATAGCAAGCAATTCATATTTAGTACGTGCAGACACACAGAACCCTCTCTCGGCCGTTTTTAGCAATACGTGGGTTTTCCACAAGGCCAACGGAGATAGGTGCGGTCCTCGCTCCACTCCAGGTTGATCAGCTTTGTATTCTTCCGGTATCAGTTAGCGACGGACACGCCAGGAGTCATCCAGTTCCGTATGGCATGAGACCCAAAGGGGATTGGTATCTAAACAGAATTTGTGCGGAAAAAATCGGAATTTACTCAGCTACCTGTTAAACTTTAAACAGAGGAAGTATAACAAGGCAATACCATTAAATTGCGAATTGTGGCACATACTGAGGGCTTCTCCCACTTTCACGTAGTCTAAACCATGCGCAATGGCTGTTTTCCGTGACGTCACCATGAGTTAGCCAATGACGAATGAGAACACCGGCTGTTTGGCCATCTGATTGGACTAGCCCAGTCACGTGTTAGCACGTCACAGCAAACAGCCATGGCATGTGGTATAGATACAAAATTCCCTTGGGTTCTCAGGCCGTACGGTGCTGGACGACTCTTGGCGTGTCTGCACTAACTGATACCGGAAAAGTGGCAAGCTGACCGGCCTGGAGTGGAGCGAGAAACGCAGCTATTATCTCAGTTGGCCTTGGTTTTCCCCTTGGATTTGCCCAGCTAAATTGTCCCTCTCGTCGTCTACTCATCGTCATGTCATCGTCATCCTTGCTACTTTTTCTTCCATTTGGTCAGTGTTTTTCATCCACCCTCTTGACGGGACCTAAAGAATTTATGACCACCTCCCTCTCCAGAGGGGCCCAAAAATTTATGATTCCCCCCCCCCCCACCCTCCCAAATCCCTTTGCCGTCCTCCCCCGTCCAGTGATAAATAATGACCGAATCCTTACTTCGTAGTTTGTAGGGCGTAGTTCGTCGTTTTTGGTACCACTTTCCTTGTTTAGGCTACTATACGTTTTTGGTTGGGATAGAGAGGTTGGCTGTTTCAGTAGGAGAAGCTCTTTCTTTATTTTGAACTTGCTTCAGAAGTTGGGGTTGGAAGCGATTTGGTTAGGCCTAATGCTTGTGAGCGGCCGTTGACAGAAAGTGCGGGCAATGCTTGGCAGCTTGTGGAGTTGTGGGATTTTGATGTGTAAGATGTTCTTGTTGCCGATACGGTGAATGGATTGCGCTATGTGGTTGAAGGAAGAAGTTTGGTTTGCTTTGGGGATAAGTGCCACCGTCGTTTGAGTTAAACTGTTGCAGTGGGGCTGTTTACTTGCGCAGACGTATAGGCAAATTGTTGCGCTGCTAGCCTGCTTTGTGACTGCGTGGCCATTGGAGTGGGTAGGCTTGGTAGCTCTGCGTGGGAGCTAGAGGTGTTTGGA
This sequence comes from Lithobius niger, assembly GCA_023313725.1. Taxonomy (NCBI): domain Eukaryota; kingdom Metazoa; phylum Arthropoda; class Chilopoda; order Lithobiomorpha; family Lithobiidae; genus Lithobius; species Lithobius niger. The sequence continues at coordinate 18,718 of JAHWFP010266661.1, read as the reverse complement.
TTGAATTTTCTGAGCTTTTAGCGGTGCTTGCTGAAGTTTAGGAGTAGCTGGGTTGTTTGGATACTTTCATGTGAAATATTGTTGGAGAAGAGAGCTGACTTTCTGGATTTCCAGAGTGGCTTGCTTTTGTGGATTACCCCCCCCCCCCCCCCCCGTAGCTTTTTGCTGTTAAAAATGGAATGTTCCTGGTGACATTGAAGAACCACAAGTTAATAAACATAAGATGATTTAATTTTCGGCAGTTCCGTTACTGCCATGGTCACGGTTAAAAAAGTGAAAACACAATTATTTACAGCATTACAGCATACAAACGGACAACCCCATCCGCCATCTTGGAAAGCGACAATTGCACACACAAGTTCACCACGAACTTCGAACCGTCGTAATAAACGGGGCGTCGGACGAAAGTCTAACTGGAAGATCGTCTAATAGGGTAATTGTCTAATATTTGCCTAAATAAAAAATGTGGAAAATCGTCTAAACGGAATATCGTGTAAAGGATAATCGCACAATGGACAATTATTTAACTGGACAGTAATATAGCTGTGGTTTCTGATGTTATAGTATGTGTAGCCGTAGTGAGCGCCAAAGCGCGAGCGAGGCTGGAACGTTACACCATTTTCCATTATAAGAAGTTCATGTTAGACGATTTTCCATTATACGAATTTCGTGTTAGATGATTTTCCGTTATATTGTTACACTGTACACGTTCCGCCAATTGTGCTATTTTCGAGTTAGACAATCATTCCTCGCCTCGTAGTAAACTACATATTATTATTTAAAAAAAACTCACCTTCCGTGTTTTAGCACCATTCAAACGTTCAAATAACGCAATTTTCAAATTTTTTTTTCCATTGCAATAAACTACACCATTTGTCTACATATGGAAAATTTTAATCTTAGCTTCGGGTCATGCCCCCCCCCCCCTCCACGGGGGCGCCACTATGTTTCCATAATTCGAACAGTGGATACCCGTTTTCGGTGGAAAGTTTCGCCTGATCAAAATTTTCTTTAAAAATTTTACATTGTAGAAGTTAACGAAGCATTACTAGGCCTACTTGGAAGGAATTTGTGAATTATTTTGGTTTCTGATGTTACGTAAATGCTTACCCGTAGGGAGAGTGAGGCAGGTAATTTTGAAAAAAAAAATTTCGGCGAAACGGGAATTCCCCTTACGACGAAAATTAAGACAATAATTAAAATTTGATGGAACGGATGGCTGAACTTAAAAAAAAAAACACCTATTTGTTAATTTTATGGCAGAAATTACCATTTAGTATTTTAATTCCTCAAGCATGGACCTAAAATATTTACCTACACAGTGATAATAAATAAAATTAGCTTTTTAATTCCATACGGTCACTCTGTTGGCGTCGATTCATGATTCGTATAGTTTATTCTAACCTCAGATTCTTACAAAACCGATTCACTGATTATTTAGACACAAGCTTAATTGCATTAGTGATTAAAAAAAAAAAACTCCTCCTGAAAGGTGTGGAGAACCACAAGTCAAATATAAAAATTTGATTTAATTTTCAGGAATTAATTTTCCCCTTGGTCACAATAAAATTCAGTAAAAACGATTAAAAACACATGACCGTGTGTGGTGAACTGCATTCAGTCCTCCATCTTAAGTGTCGTTGGCTACACACAATAATGTGTTTTTAATTGCTTTTTTTTTAATGAATTTTATTGTGACCAAGGGAAAAATTAATTGCCGAAAATTAAATCAAATTTGTATATTGATGAACTTGTGGTTCTCGAACACCTTTCAGGGAGGGTATTTTTTATCACTAATACCACAAATTAATTGAAATTTCAGCTAATTACAGTTGTCGCTGACAATTCTTTCATGACATTCTTTAAAAGATCTGCAGTTCGTGCACAGTAAAATGGTTTGTTTTGCGTTGAAAAGGTTTACTGTATGCGGTAATAGCCCGCTTTGCTCGTTCAGTCCGCGGACCTCCATGCTTCGTGTACAGTTGTACTCTTTCTTTCGTTCATCCAACAGTTTTTCAGAGCAGTTTTGCGTGTATTTGAGGGTCAAAAATGTTAGTGATGAAAAACGGCTTATTTGAAGCCGAATTTAATTACCTTTTATTTCGTGCTATTGTCACCTTTGTTATGTTTACTTCCAAAGGAGTAGACGAACGCACGTCGTACGTTTTTAATGATGTAGGTGTTTAATTTTGTCACCCCCTTCTCCCCACAGCTGTTTTGTAGGCCATTATTTCGTAATAAACAAAATAATTAACTTACGTTTCCACAATCCAGCGCACTACAAGCAGGATAAGCGCGATTGGCAGGGCAGCCAACAGATCTTTGGCCTGAGGGAAATTCGAGTTCTGCGTTTGTGCCCAGGTGACGTTTGGTGGCAGCCAGAGATCCTCTCGCCAAAATCCACTCGTGCTTTGACGAGTGGAAAAACTCTCCGACGTGAGCATCATGCTGGAAGTTAGTCCCAACAACTGAGGTATACACAGATGCGTTTTATGTATTTCAATTTCCTTAGCGGATTTCCTGACGGTATTGTTATTAGCGACACGAATGCCCTTTGTAGGAAAATGCTGTGACCGCATAAATATTTTTTTCAAAGAAAAGCACGTAAGAAGGTACAACAAATACACACTTAAAAGAGCTAAACTTCGGTGTAACGCCCTGTAATGTGATCAAGCAATCAAAAAGTTTAAAACATTTAGACTTAAAACCTTAAAAAAAAATGTCCCAACAAGCCTAGTCATAGTTTTTAAAAAAGCGTGTATGGCGCAATTTGCTGTTACATTTAAAAATTGGGGCAGGTTTTTCCTCTTGACGGGGTTTTTGAATTGTATTGCAGGTGTCCTTAAATTTTCGGTTTATACTCAATACACAGGAAAACCATGATACGCAATTTCGAAATCCTCAACTTATTGCGCTTATGGGGGAAAAAAATAGAATATACTACGTGTATGAATGAGTGTTTAAAAATACCAAATAAATACTTCCAGTGAAGTAGACATTACGATGCCTACAGCTCAATGCTGCTGCCTGTATATCTAGGGTTGGCCATGGGAGTAGTGCGATTCAGTAAAGGTTAAAATGCCCGAAATTCGCGGGCCATTCGGAAACAATGCAGAAGGATGCGCAGTTTCTGAATGGCCCCAGGTTGAGGTCTTTAATTGACTGAATATCCCGCTCGCGATAACAGTTGATCAGCAAATTCCTTGGCAATGTCATTGCCCGTGCAACAATGTTTATCGCGCGTTCCAAAAGATGTATTGTAAAACATCTCTGAACAATTTTTTTTAGCTTGTGACTTGTGAGTTGTACTAGCACTGCCTACCGGCTTATCAGAGTTCGTTTGCGCACGAGAACTTCAGAAAATTGGACAGGAGAAGGAGGCGGAGGCGGAGCGGCTAACAATGCTGCAACATGTAACAATGGGGTAACAATAGGCGAGGCGCACAATATCGGATTGTAGCTCACTCGAACAAGATGCAACAATGGTTGGGTGTCGGGAAAGTAAATTGTCGTGGTTTCAGTTAGCTAGCTATAGTTTGTTCCACATTATGTTTTCAGAAAACTGACTGGATGACGACTCGTTTCCTTGCACTTAGAGTCAAAAACATGTGGATATCACATTTGTACACTCAACAAAGTTACTGTTAGACTTTATGAATGAGATGTTTACGGATTATTTGCACTCGTAGTGGAAGAAAACGTGGCGTCAAACAGTCAGTTTTCTGAAAGCATAATGCGGAACAAAGTATAGTTGTGACGAACCAAAATTAAATGGTCTTGGTTTTTCCTTAAATCTGCCAAGTTTTAAACCGTAGGGTGCGGTCTTAAATTTTGAGAAATTGGACGGCCGACATGACTGAGTGACTTATTTACTTTTTCAATGCGGGCTTCGGGAAGCCAGTTGAATTGTTTCCGCGATTGTTGGCCATGATAGTGCAACAATCCAGAATCAACTACTCATCGAGATGACGCATGCTAAATCGAGACACACGCTAATGTGTTGCCATCAAATAATAATCATGGGACAAACCTTGGGCGGAACCTGAACGTAAGTATGCATTTCTAATCTTCCGTTTTTTCGAAAACAAAAATCGGTGGACAGTGAACACATGATAGACCAGACCGTAGCAATTACAATAAAACGGAAGCGAAAAAAGCCAACAAATTAACTGAGCAAAAAACGGCTTCGCCGTTTAGAAAAAAAAAACATTAGAGCTCATATCCCCATACTCACAGCAGTCAAGGTACGCGAATAAAAATAGATTAGAGTTCACTCGAACGCAACGAACTATAATTTGAACTCCAATTCGCAAAACGTAAACCCACAAACACACACAAAATAGACGCCATAAACAGCAAAACGCCCGCATTAAACTTTTCAAACATAAACTGCGCTTTCTTTCTGATATAACCATTGATCAAAAACAGTCCTTGATTCCTGGTATTGGAGTTCAAATTGTAGTTCGTTGCGTTCGAGTGAACTCTAATCCATTTTTATTCGAGTACCTTGACGGCTGTGAGTATGGGGATACGAGCTCTAATGTTTTTTGCTCAGTTATCATATCAAAAACCTAAACTGGTAAAAGGGGCCGCCAAGTTCCGAATGGTTCGGCCCTTCAAAGGAGTGATATCAACACACCAAAACATTCGCCAAGTTAATCGCACCACTTAATAATAGTTCGATGGTCAAATGAAAACCGAAACATTGTTACAATGTTCAATATTGGAAATGGAAAAGCTGGAAAGTTCACTGTCCCAATCTACTCCAACCCCCTCCCCTGACCCATACTTTTGTGTCTCCAAACGGCTAAATCTTTTCCAGGGGGGGGGGGGAATTGGGACAGTGAACTTTTCAGTTGTTCCAAAGTTGTTCCGAATGGAACAATGACGCTCCGTTCATTGATGCAGTTCTCAGGACAATCAAAAACGGCATTCTGTTTACGTTATTCAAACCCACCTTCACAATAACTTTATTGGGGAGGGGGTCACTTGTTGCAGACATGTTTTGCCATTACTTTTGTGGTTTGGGTGGAGGTATCGAGGCCCGATTTGTTACGCCACTTCAGCATTTCAGTGGACCTTTCAGAGGAAGTACGACTTGACCTCCCTCCCCATTAATTTTTCAAAGTTAGGTCCACCAGGGTAGCCCCTATGGGGGTAGGGAGGGGGCGCCACCTGGCTACCTCGTAAATGGATTGATATTGATTCCTTCCAGAACTTACCTACCACATAGTCTCATTCATCGACGACGATTGTGGCAAAAGTTATTGGTATATTCCCAGACTTTTGGAACACCCTGTATACGCCTTTCGTAACTATTACAAAGTATTACGCAGAGTATTAGGGTACACACACGTTGCTTGTCTCAAATTCAGCAAGAGACAGTCACTGGAGAAGATTGGAGTCACTCACTGGGCATCCAGGCACACTAGAGTGAAAATAAAAGCCTTACGAACATCCTGGCACCAGCCACTCCCAAATCCAGTTCTTAGCGCACGTCTATGTAAGCAACCGCCTATTGGAAACATGGGCGCACTGACTGACAAATACAGAGGGCTACGTTCGCGGCAAATTTGAAATGTTGACCAACAGTACAGCATGGATGTAGTCAGTAGAAGAAAAACGCGTTTCTGACGAAGATTGTAGGAAGAGCCTCAACACCTCTTCCCAGGGCACCACTGTGTCATTGGCAGGACTAACCTTGGTGGTAATGCATTCATGACCCCAACCCTAAACCATCAACCCTTCCTTTACAGCCAGGCAATCGTCTTCGTTTTAAACTTTTAAATTTTACAATTTTTAATTTTTATTTTAACTTCGGATGGTTAGTGACCACCAGCTCCTTGCCATTTCGGTTGCGTCTGCAACAAACTTATTATTATTATATTATATTATATTATATTATATTATATTATATTATATTATATTAT
>JAHWFP010266660.1:0-11287 GCA_023313725.1 Lithobius niger | reverse complement strand
GCAACCTTACTGATGAATAGTGCAAAATTGTGTCTAGAAAGTATTATGAAATATGATGACTAGGTGTGTGCATAATAAAAATCATATACAGGGTGGTCTCTAAAAGTCTAGCGTGTTAAGCAGTGAAGTATTTGGGGTGTCCTGGGTATCCTGTATTGGCAGTAACGAAAAAGCTAGCTAAGGAAGAGCAGTCTAGACTGAGTTTGGGAATTCTAGGGCCAGAACTTTAGGATTGGGACCGAAAGAAACTCGGCCTACTGTGGGCCTAACCACGGAAACTACCCTAAGTAAGGGTTCGTAAAAACAGGCCTACTAAAGGCATAGGTAGCAAAAATTCGCCTAACTATAGCAGACCGAGCAGAGGTTGAGGAGGACCAGCCGGGTGGCTGGCCCGAAGGCTGACTAATTTTGTATGCTGGCTCAGTTTCTTAAATACGGTTTGGTTACCCCTGACAACCGCGAAATAACAAGGGAATTATGGGAAATGGAAACCTCTAGAAGGTTCTAGAGGCAGGAACCGGAAATGAAATTACAATACATAGATAATTTAACCTAGGCAGATTAAACAGATAAAGACTTAATGGCCATGGGCCCCAGCTAACACTAGCAACATACACGATTTGCAACAGGCAGCACTGGGCTTGCAGTGAAGCTATTACCCGAACGTTTTGTTGCGTCATTTCTGCTATGAGACTTTGGTTTATAATGTAAGAAGATTCGAATATGTTCTTAACGAACGATTATTCGAATATTCGTCCGACCCCCCCAATTCACAGGTTAGTAAAGATAGGTAATTATCATTGACCATTGCAAAGGAGTCAACCGAAGTGAATCCAAAAATGGTTCCAGAAATGACCCTGTTGTCCCACGTCAAGGTCACTCTGTTACTAATTATCTGGACTGCAAATTGAATATGTAAATTAAAAACCTCTAGGAAATCGTGAAAGATTACCAAACGCGAAAACAGAAAACATTCGGAGTGCAATAGCATTAGTAACGAAATCAGTATTGCGAAAACACTATTGCGATAACCTACTAACGAAATCAGTAATGCGTGCCACAGGCTAGTTAGTGCCCAAGAGGCGGCACTGGTATAACAAACAGAGCAGAAAGGCATCCCTGTGATCCTATGTACTACATATATTACATAGCAGACATGATTATTCCCTACTGGCTCCTGCAAACATTACCGTAAATAAGTATGGATAAGTACTGAAACTAATTATTAATCACCTAATCATGCATAATTACACACACGGTATAGAGCAGCGTCATGTGACGTCATATTGGCTACAAGAGATATAGCTGCAAGGGGCACTAGATTAAAATGGAGGGTTAAACAACGGCACTTCTAGTCAAGGCAGTGCTTTGAGAGCGGATTTCCTAGGCTTAAAACAACGTTGTTTTCTCCAATCCCTTATAGCTGCTAGGTTGTAATTGGAAAATAAAGATTCCACTTGCTTAAAAATGTCAGCAACTGCCAACAAATCGACAAAAATCGCGCATTATAGGCCTAAGAAATCCACCATTAACAGCATTGTCGTCAGTAAGACGCCCTTCTTTCCCCCCTCCAATGACCCTTGCAGCTATCCCAGTTACTGGCTCCAGCATAGAGTTATATACAATAATACAATGTTGTGTCACTGCCCTATACTCTTTAGTTATCCATTCACATACGTCCAGCAGACACGTAAATGTCCCAACGATATCAGCAAGACTTCATAGTTTCGTGTTTGAGTTGGTGAATTTTTTTTTTTTGGGGGGGGGGTAGAATTGTAACAATGTATTTTTATATGAACACCTCTTTGTTCCAACAAACAGCTCACATAAAAAGGGCATAGCAGATAGGAGGGGAGGGGACGGCCCCCAAAAGTGTAGACCTCCAGGGCTCTGCCCCCCCCCCACTTTCCCATCCCCTATATGTAGCATGTCGGCAAGCAAACTTATCCAACATGTGGCTAAATTTCCATTCCTGGTAGAAAATTCTGCGTAAACCTACGAATTTTGATAAAACGCACACTCAATTCAATTAATCTACCTTTCCTTGAGGGATTTTAAACCGTCTTGAGATCGTTGCCCGTGACGGCGCTCAGGCACGCTCAGTCGGTATTGCATCTCTCATTGTCTTGTCGCTCAGTCGAAACTAACTACATAGCGACACTCAAATCCAGAATTAATTCATCGCTTAACAAGGTGGAAAAGAAACGAAGTTAGCAATGAGTTAACTACAAACAAACGAAGTATACACAACGGAGCTAGCACTGTTAACTGCTATGGATGACAAGTGAGCAGCAATAATAACGAGCAAATTCACGTGCCACAATGCAGCAGCGCTTGGTCAGGACACCACAATAAAAGATGAGAAAACGTGAGCAGATCTTCGCTTGCAAGAAAACCGACGAGTCTGACAAAGCAGAGAGATCTCGTTCCACGCCTTAGGTTTTGAAAATCCTACGGAAATCTGTAAATCGTTGGGAATCTGTAAATCCCGTGAAGTATCTGCAATACGCGAAATCGCTGCAAGTACCTGGTAATTCACTGCAAGTCCACAAATACATCTGTGCAAACCCACCAAATGTGTGTGCAAATACATGAAATAGTCCTGCTCCGTGCCGGACTACACGTGGACATTCATTTAAACTGGCAATACAATCGGCTAATTGCGACTGCAGAAAACACTTCTTTTCACTTCAAGTTATTTCTGTGTGGAACTCTCTTCCTGACGAAGCGGTCAGGGCTCGTTCCCCGGCACACTTCAGGTCCATCCTTGGTAAGTTAAGTCTACGGGCTTTTTTGAAGCGACCAGAATTTTTTTAAATAGAGACTAAAGAATGAATTAGAAAAAAACTTCTACGGGTCCAGTATAAGTGGCTTGCCCTTCTGGTAACCCTGCTGTTAATGCGGCAAAATTTTTACTTATATATTATAAATCCCAGCAAATCTCCGCAAATCCATGGAAGTCGAATTGCAATCCACAAATCTTGATGGAACTCTGCAAATGCTCAGGGTAACATCTCCTATACACCCGATGATTTCGGATTAACAAATCTTACGGAAATCCGTAAATTCCTGCAAGTGTGTAAATCTCTGTAAATCCGTGAAATCAGTACAAATCTGTGAAGTTTGTCCAAATCCATGAAATCTGTAAATCCGTGCAAATCCCCTGAAATATGTAAATCTAGGGTGAAGATTTTTAAATCTCTAGGATTTGCAAATATCGAAGGCTGTTTTTGGGGTTTGACGGACCCCTTGAACAAAGTAATCAAAACAGCTAAACGATTAAAATGGAATCAGTGAACAATAAAAAGACGCAATAACGAGGAAAGGTGACGAACGCCGCCTTCAGTTGCTGTTGTCACCTTCATCAATACTATCAGGCAGCTCGAGACAACCAGCAACGCTCAAAACGCTCAAAATTTATTCCGATAAACTCGAATCCGCTGGCTACCGGTATACCAATAAGCATGGATCTGATTTTGTTAGCACGCTATCGTTAGCAAGTAGCGGTTGTTGGATCTCCAGATCCGTAGGAACCTTCGACCATTCTATTGGGTCGGTTCACTCAATTGAACGTGTTTGAGATGTAGCAGAGATTCAGTTGGTGACGTCTTTGCTCCCAAACCAATCCTCGAGGCAGACGACGCTTGGTTTTTCGAAGCCAACAAAAAGGTTTGTTTCAACTAGCCAGTAGTTTTTAACGAAATTAATGAATAATTGTGAATATCTCATCGCACAATCTATATTGAAATTTAAAGTACACATAATTAAAACAAAATAACAAATTTTTATGAGATTACCCAAGATGAAAATTGGTGACGTCATTACTTCGAAACCAAAACAATGGCGTGCTTTTACGATGATCGCTTGTGACGGTGCTCTCCTTCTGATAACAAACGTTGCGATTTTCAGTCGCATTGTCGATTGGACTTAGGTAGCTTAATGCACTTTAAAACAATATAAACACTTCTAGCAGTCTGGCTTATGTTAGATGACCGTTAATGTGTTAGATGACCGAAATGTGTTAATCTCGCACTACTACCTAATACTGAGTGGACCGACCCAATAGAACGGTCAAAGGTCCCTGGAGATCCCCTTCTTGGTGAGTGTCCTTTATGACGGCTTCTGGGTATTCGTCGCGCTAGCTAGTGAACTACCCATGTCGTTCGTCGCAGGGTTTCTTATCGAAAGAAGGGCCTTTGTTTACCGGAGTGGAAAGAACGCCGCTTGTGCCGACGACCGAACCGTGGGTTGAGCATTTTTGGTCGAGATTGGGTCTCGCCGAAAAACCGTTGTTGCCTTTCTGTGCCAGCGAGGCGGCACTGCTGACTCAACATAATTCGAATTAAATCAAGCGGAGATTTAATTACACTTTGTGGACGGACGGATGGGGGCGCTCCGGAATACGTTATGACGTCAGCGACCAAGTTGTCTCTCAATAGAAAGACTGCTTTGTCCGGTTGGCTCAACATTATTCTTGCCTAGAGATTGAAATGCTGTAACAACTGTTCCATACCATGACGTGCGCCTGCGCCTGATTACGGGGAGGGGGTTGAGGACTGCCCTCCTTACCCCCCCCCCCCCGCCCCACCCTCAGAACGGCAGTAAACAATACTTGTTACGAAAACATTGAAAAAATGTGTGACGTTTCTTGCTTGACAGAGAGTCAGTGTGTGTCATGGCAGCATTCGTCAAAACAGTTGAATTCACGAAAAGAACTGGTCGAAATGTATCGAAAAAGGTCTGCATTGAGAAGTTACTTCGTGAATGAAACAACCGTTCGGCCGTGTGTTGATCGGTACCTGCAAGGTGTTCGTACCGTGCAAAAGCAATCCATCTTTCGTCTATGATTTCATTCAATCACCATTCTGCATTTTTTGGGTGTCTTTTTCAAAGACCTGAAGTCTAAATATAAAGTAGGTTAGCGTAAATAACTAAATATACGCAATGAAACTGGAATTGTATTAAAATAATCAAAGTGGTCAATGACTTTCCCCTCACGGGGGTGTAGTTTCATTTAGACCGATGTAACAGCCTGGCACAGGAAACACCTGTCGATAGAGTATACCTTGCAAGTTCCTACTGTAAGGCCGCTAAGGAAGTGGACGATTATTCACAAGGCACAATGCTGGATCCTAATTCACTCCTTACTGCATAGCTAGGGGACTATGCACATAGTGTTTACATATTAGGCTATCAGCAGAATTTATCCTTCTGCTGCACCTCGTAGTCAGGGATCCAACCTTTCAGCCAGATCCCACACACCAACTAACTCGAGCTCACGATTCTGTCCCGTTTTATACCCACTCGGGTCAGGGCAGAACAATAGGGTTGCAGGTGACCCGTGTCTCCACCTGGCGGCTGGCAGCTGTCCAATTCCTGAGTCTGCAGTATTTGGAAGGCTGGCAAGCCGCCATGATTGAGGCAAGTCGAACTACGAAGTGTTTGCTTCGTGAGTTGCGTGCTGCCGATCATGTAAGCCGGTTACACTACCACTTCTATTTCTCAGTTCTTTCATAAGGATTAAGCAGCGAAAAAGGAAACCAACCTCAAAAGTTTTGTGGACATGGCCCCCCCCCCCCCCTTCCAAGCCCTCCTTCTGTATCTGCCAAACGAAACAAAATATCAAAGTCCAACGACCAAAAACAAGCTTTGTAACGGTGACCCGGATCTCGTCACAAACCCAACTCATTTACAAGCCCTCCCTGATCACGTCATGGTCTGGAAGGGGGGCCATAAGTGTTAATGAACAACCCCTCCGTTCAGTTAAGGAATAACCCCTTCCATTAAGTGAATATCAGATCAATCCTTCCGTATGTCTGGATATACTTTCAGAAGCCTTACATATTCACGAGGCTCAGACGATTAACCAAGACACACGGATCATAGATTCACGCAGAAAGATTTATTCGCACAAAGATTTAAAACTGAATCAGGCGTAATCCGTAACTCACAAAGAATCAGAAGAGTTGTAAGGATTCTAAAACACAAAAAAAGCAGTGAAATACACTTCATATTAAACGAATAAAACGCAGTTCCTTATATTTCAAAGAAGACCGCACATAAAAGTAGGTTACATGCCTCGAACCATCACTGATTTTTCAATCTTCCCTTCCAATAAGTTACCCTTTTAGATAATCAAAAAGTCTCTTTCCACCAGTTTGTAGATACATTCAATAATTATCGTAAATGTACGTACTCCAATATTCATAAACGTAGTTTTTCTTCTCAGCGTATAGCATAAAGTAAGAGAAAAACAAGTAAAACCGTAAAAGGCGAAAATCATCCACTAAGAACACCTAGTGCACTAAGCCACCTTAATGCACTTAGGCTTCATCGGATTGGCGCAACCGCTGTCAACCCAATACAACCCCAAATCACTGACGTAACACCTTTATCAATATGTCCACTTCTCAGCTGGCATAAAGAAGACTCACTGCACCCATTATGGAAGTCTCAACAGTAAGTAGGGTTCTATTCGACCAAGAATGCTTGCGCCCATAGGCAATGGAAAAGGAATACAAATCGATACAAATACAAAGGCTCAACGAAGGATTAAATAAATATACACAAACCGCTCCTACCAAAAATTCTTTTCCTCTTTTTTTGGACTTTTCTGTTGAATTTGACTTTTTTTCCCCTAAGACTCTGTTTGCCCTATAGTCACATAAAAAATAAAACCCTCCTTCACAAAGCCATTTAAAATCCTCCTGAATTATGCTGGGTGGATTAGTTTTTGTTTTATAAACTGCCAACGAACTACTAACAGATTTGTCTACTAATTAGCACACAAATCTGTTGCTAGTTTGTTGGCAGCTCATAAGAAAAATTCAGAATTATGTGACTAGGGCAAACACAGCCGGGGGGGGGGGGGAGTTAAAGTCATCAGAAAATGAGGAAAAGAATTTCTGGCAACTGATATGTTTAGACATTTTTCGAAGATTTCTCAACAACGGTTTGTGGTATCGACGTGCGGTAAAGAGCGTTGTAAAGCTCTAAAAAACGCTTCGAATGGTGTGCTTTATTATCAAAATCCGTTAAAAGTTGAAAAAGTTATACGTTACCAGAAATTCTTTTCCTCTTTTTCTAAAGAATTGGAAATTTTTTTTATTTTTAAGGAAAAAAAAATATGGTCACTCTGCGGATCGAACCCAGGACCTGTAGGAGCGAAGAGTAGAGCCATTGTCACACACCCAACAGGAACAGACATCAGACACTTGAAAATAATAGTGTTATTTGGTATTTGGACACTTACAATTGACAGGGAAAAAAACGGGAATCTGGGGATTGAACCCAGGACTTCGAAGACCAGAGAATTAGGCACAAACCCAATGGGAATAGATTAACAGATGCTGGAAAATAAGGACATATTTGGGCGTCTGGAGACTTAGCATTGAAAGGAAAAAAAAGTACAGCCCCTGTGGGGATCGAACCTACAACCTTTGGTACTGAAAGCAGGTATGTTACGCAAAACCAAACTGGGCTCTGTAGGAAAGGTTTGAAAGTAATTTGCCTTTACATAAGCTACCCAGAATGGACGTCCATTTTGTGCTGTTTTATTTAGGTAAAGAATGGACTAATCCAATTTGAGACAAAATCACTGATTAGACAAAATTATGTCTCCTGTAGTGCCATTGGTCAGTTTCGATTGTGCATAAATTAGGCGCCATTTTGTTGCAACTTTTGACAATGCTTTAGTTTTTGAAATTGGGCGTTAATGCCGAGGGGTGATGGGTAGATGGGTTTTCTAAATGCAATTAAAATGACAGAAGTCTTTGAGCATGATCACATGACCAGTCAGTGTGTGTGTTTGGCTCTGAGGCTGACAAGGTGTTTGCAAGAACATTGCCTCAGGCTACAACTGCCCCATTCTCCCCTGAAAACTGGCCCAAATCCACTCAAACACTAAGACCAACATTGTCTGGATCCTAATGGGTCCTCCTTAACTCTTTGCCTCATTCAAAAATTTGTTCAAAAGTGGAGCCAACATTGCCTGGCCAACTTGGCTCACCTATATTCCTAAATGTGGCCCAAATTCAATGAAAAACAAGCCAAAAACATTGTCTGGGGTGCCAATTTTCCTCAGTTGTGCTCTAAATAATCTAACCCACATGAAACCCTTTACAGGACCTTCTGAGGACCTATTGAAATTATTTAAATGGGACGGAAAGCCAATTGGCTTTCCGTCCCGTTTAAACCATTATTTCACGCTTTCTCGTGTGTTCCTTTCGGTGTCACTGGTGTGTGGCGCGCAATCAAGCGTCCCTCCAGTGGCGATTGGAAAAAGTGTATGTTTCATGTATATGTGTGCGTGTTAAATGCTGCCTATGGACGTTTCCTTTTGGCCGTGTCAGTCTGGCTCAGCGGTAGGACCTTGGCCTTTGATTTCAAAGGTCCTGGGTTCGATTCCCCGCTCAGGCAGTCTGACATATAAGTCCAAAAGGCAACGTAAATAGGTTTGCATCCGTATTTAACTATTCTTGAAATTATTAACGCACCCTACTCTAATTTAGGGGTACCACTGTCATTTATTGATGATTGAAAAAGATTTAACAGTAACTTTATAGTTGGCTGTAAGCAGACTCGAACCAGCGTCGTAGACCACAAACCTACCACTAAGCCATTGCAGCCAGTCCTGTCAGTCTTGCTATAATTGGTACTTTAAGTACTGTCATTCTTAATGGCATGAAGAAAGAAATTTTGACGGAGGTGGACTCGAACCAACAACCATTTGGTGCATAAACCGTTACCAGAAAATGTTTTCCTTTTTTGGGGGGGATTTTTTTCCATAAGGCTCTGTTTGCCCTAGTTGCATAAAAAATAAAAACCCTCCTTCACAAAGCCATTTAAAATCCTCCTGAATTTTTTTACTATGCTGGGTGGATTAGTTTTTGTTTTATAAACTGCCAATGAACTACTAACAGATTTGTGTACTAATTAGCACACAAATCTCTTGCTAGTTCGTTGGCAGCTCATAAAAAAAAAATAACGAATCCACCCAGCTCAGTCACAAAATTCAGAAGGATGTTAAATGACTTTGCGAAGGAGGGTTTTTCTTTTTATGGGAATAGGGCAAACAGAGCCTTAGGGGGAAAAAAAGTCAAAGCCATCAGAAAAATCAGAAAATGAGGAAAAAATTTTCTGGTAACGTGTAATTTATATAAAGGAAAGAGGAAAACAACCCAAACAGCGAAAAACCATACACTAGAAATAGAAGTACACCAAGCCATCTTTATGCACTTACGTTTCGTCGGCGTGGCCTGACTACGATTCGAACTGGCAACCCAATCCGTTCCAGATCATAACCTCAATAAAGGGTTCAGGGAGTCATCCATATGCCAGCTGAGGAATGGGTGTGTCGATAAAGGCGTTAGGTCAGTGATCTGGGGAGAATGATTGGGTTGCTGATTCGAATCCGGGTCAAGCCATTCCCACGAAACGAGAGTGCATAAAAGTGGCTTACTACGTTATTTCTAGGTATAATTTTCGCTTTTTGGCTTGTTTGTCTGTTTCCTCTATATAATTTACATGGATTTGTGTATATTTAGGTTTTAGCGTGAGTAAAGGTAGACCCCCAAGCACAGCCCTCAGAGGAATGGTACAACATTCACGCCAAAAGCAAAATAACAGGCTTCCTCAATGGCGGCTGTAAGCCTTTCTTGTTGATTTCGGTATGAATGTTGCGGTGCTCCTTCGAGGGCTTCGCTTGAGCCTCTACTTTTACTTGAATGTTCTTCTGCACAGCTCCCAAGAGCTGTAATGGAATTTTGTGGGATCGGCGAACATGGCTTCATTGCTGACTCGTCCCTTTAGCTCTCACCATCAGGCGCTTATTTCCAACAGTCCAGTACCACTTCAACGCCTCTCCACAAACTTTTTCCCATCATTCATATAGGGTAATCTCTTCTCGTCACGTTTAATTAATATTACTTGGCTTGAATAAAAGTAGAGGCCCAAGCACGGCCCCTAGGGGAACACCACCACCATTCACACAGCATGCATCCTGGATGCCTGGCTGGGCTTGCTACATGCAAAACTAGTTAGAAGATGCTTCGAATGCAACCTTCGGGAAAAATTAACGCCGTATTTCAAGAGGGGGAGGAAGAATGTAAAACGAAAAAGCAAAAGGCCACTTTTTAAAGAAGATGAAAGCAGTTAATAAAGTTGGTGAACGCACTCTAGGTCTTAATTCTTAATTATGAAGACAGCGGGCGCCGTTGTTGCAAGCTCTCCCGCCAATTGATTTATCGTCATCTGCTCAAGATAGGGAATTCTTGCCGAAAGTTAATTTGATTCTTCCCCCCCAACGTGGGTGGATGGGGACTCTTTCCTCCAAATGAAATACTTAATCGTTATGTTTAATTTAAGATGGTGTTTGTACAGCCATTAGTTCTGGTCGAGGAGATCCACTGGCGTCCCAAAACAATAATTACCCACTGGCCACATAATTATTCAGTTCAGGGAGAGCTTTAACGAAAGCAGTGCGAATATCCAACCAGTTTTAAGTTAGCCTGATAGAACAAAATTCCTTTGTAAAGTGATCTGTGAATGGAGTGACGTGTATGTATAACCAACCGATCACTTGTTCATTTGTCACTGTAGCCATAGTAATCGAGCCACTGCAGTCATCAGTGTTGCATGGATCGTAATCAAAATTGAAAAACATGTTCAAAATAAACACACCAAAACATCACACGGGTAAAAGGAGCCGACCAAGTTTTCGCCATAGAAAGTAGCGATATCAGAGCCAAAATGGCCACCAACAAGTTTGCGGTCCGAACCGAGATCACTCAAGCTTAACCGACGACAACCAAGGTATCAGTTTGAACTGAACGATCAGGGTTACGATGTGAAACTTGGTGGCAGCCATCTTGTTGTGATTTCACTACTTTCTAGTGCGAAAACGTGGTTCTTATATCACTACTTTTTATAGCGAAAACTCTTGGTATTTTTGTGATTACCACGTTTTGATAAGAATACAATTTTATTTCAATCATGGGCTTACAAAATCCGAAAATTCAAATTCTCGTATGTAGCGGCTGCTTCCTTGCAGTAGGGCCGCCACCATTACATTTTGACATACAGGGACAGAGCGTGAGATTATATCTGAGGAGGAGTAGCGCAATTTCCCCGCAATTCAGCCCAATTCCACAAAAATCAAGTCAATTTTATCCACCTTGAGGCCCAAAATCCTCAATTCTGCCATAATTTACCCGAAATTGTGCTGAACTTGTCGGGAGTAAGGGAAGCTGGGCCCAAAATCCTAAATTCTGCCATGATTTACCCGAAA
>JAHWFP010266659.1:0-14479 GCA_023313725.1 Lithobius niger | reverse complement strand
CAATTGCTGTTGCATCTGCTGTCCTGCTTGCTGCACTGCTTCACCCAAAATTGCTTGCTGTTGTGTCCATATGCCTCCTGTCATGGTACGCTCACTGGACAACTGCTGTTGTGCTTCCTGCTGCTGCTGCTGTGCCCATCCACCTTCAGATTCTGCTTCCTCGTGGGATAACTGCTGTTGGTGCCATTGTTCTATTTTTAATTCACCTGAAACCTGCTGTCGTTGCGTCCATGCAACCGACTGCTTTGCCGGATCAGTAGTAAACTGGACAGTTGTGTGCCAAGCATTTACGATGTCCCGTGATCTTTCATCTCTTCCTTCCACAGAAGGTTGCTCATTTTGGGGAAATGTTTGCCCAACTAAATCTGGTTGAGGTCTCTGTACAACCTTTTTTTGTGCTAATTCTTCAGCTTGCTTGGCTTTTGCAGCACTAATCTGTCCTCGCCGTTGAAACCACGACTCTGTCTCAATACTTTCACCAGACAATTGCTCTTGTGGCTCATTTTCTCCTACTTTTATAGTACCTTCATGTTGTTGCTTCACACCCCCGATTTCCAATTTTTCTCCAGACCGTTCTTCTTGCTGCATGGATTTTGTTGTCTCTGCACTAAATAATTTGGTTAGCTGTTTTACGCCAGCAGGCTCTATTTCTTGTCTTTGGTCAGGCTGCTTAGTTCTTGAAATTGTCCGTTGTTGCCATGTGCCTGCTCCAGACTGCTGTGACCAGTGTTCTGTTTCAGTTGTTAGCTCCTGAGACAGTTGCTGCTGTTGCTGTCTTGATACCATTTTTCCACTTTCAGTCCCCAATGTAAATGATTGTCTGCTTTCTCCATTAGTACCATGATCTGTCGGTCGTCGAGTTTGCTGCAATTGGATGCCAGATGGTTGTTTTTGCCATGTTACTGAATCCTTACTGCCTTTTGGCAGTTGAAGTACTTGAGCTGTTGATGGTTGAGTTTGTTGTAATTGGATTCCTGATGGTTGTTTTTGCCATGCCATTGAATCCTTACTGTCTTTAGGCAGTTGGAGTACTTGAACTGTTGATGGTTGCTTTAATTGGATGCCTGATGGTTGTTTTTGCCATGCCACTGAATCCTTACTATCTTTCGGGAGTTGAAGTATTTGTTCAACTCTCTTTATTTTTTCGACAGAAACTTTTTGTTGCTTTCCTACAGACTTTATTTGCTCACGCGATAACTGCTGTGTTCTTACTTCACTGGATGATCCTACTTGCCTTTGTGACCATTTGCCAACAGAGTCAATACTTTCACCAGATAACCCGAATACTAGTTGTGACCTTTCAGCTGTTTTCTGCTGCTCACCTTTCTTGGTCTGTTGTCTTTCTGCCTGCATATTTTTATCTCCCAGTATTTTTAGTGTTCCAGACATTGAGGATGATGATCGGTGTTGTAAATTGTTTGTTTGTCCAAACAGGGACTGTTCAGTTAACTTCCTACCAGACTTCACCGATTCACCAGACACCTTGTGCTGCTCACTGTGTAGCGATAATTTCCCCGCTGTTAACTGCTGTGTTAACTGCGGGTCCTGTGTCTGTAAGGCTGCTGCCTTCTTTTCCTCTTTTTGCAACTGTTCTTTATCATGCACAGATTTTTTTGCAGAGTGGGATTTATCTCCAGGTTGACTATATTCTATTCTAGATTCACTAGAAAATTCTTCACGCTGCTCTTCAGGTGGTACAGATTTAGCACTTGCTGGCTGATCCATGCCTTCTCTTAACTGATTTTGTATCCATTGTCCGACATGTTCCATCTCTGAAGTAGATAAATGCAGCTGTTGGTGTGGTCTTACTCCATTTTCTGCTGGTGCTAATTCTGTCATTAGAGTAGATAATCTCAACTGTTGCTGAATCCAATCTCCCAGTGTTTCTATCTCTGCAGCTGACAAATGCAGCTGGCTTTCTGAAAGCATCTTTGCATCTGCTGACGACATTGATGGTGTTTTACAGTAGCATTGGCTCTCACTTGGCTTTAACTGCTTTTGTAGCCACTGATCCAGTTGTGCTATTTGTTCTACTGATAACTGCAATTCGCCTGACATCGTACTTTTTCTTTGCTTACATACACACGGTTGGTGTTCAGACGACCAGCGATCTGCTGCCGCGTTGGCTTGTTTGCACGAACATGGGTACTCGTCCATTACTTGTTCGATTCTGTCTGCTGAATGCTGCAACTGTTGTTGTATATAATCTGCCACTTGCTGCCTTTTTATGGGCAATACATCTATTTCAAGATGTGGCCTTTCTTTTAGATTCTTTGACTCGGATTGAACTGCCTGCCATTGTCCTACTTTCACAGATTGCCCACTAGAGTGAGATTGATTTTCTGCTGCAGATGTTCTATTACGACTGATACATGGCAGGTCATCAACTGGAAAACTGTGGCCTGAGGATGCAGTTTGGTTACAGGGACATTGGCCTTCGTCTGCCGTTAGTTCTGATGGGACACTTAACTGATCTTTAATATATTGCGCTACTTGCTGCACTTTTGCGGGAAATAAATCTTTTACTAGTGATGGCCAATTCTCTAACACATTTTGTCTTCGTTGTGCTTGTTCAACTTCCCCTACCAACGATTTCGGCGTCCTCGAAGCTGCCGCTTGTTGGTTAGGTTGTCTCTGCTCCGAAATTTGTGATTGGTCTTTGGATGGTCTACCCTGTGGATTTAACTGTTGTAAGACTGGCTCTATACTTGATGGTGATAAAGACGGAAGTTGTTTTTGCTCTTGCAGCCATTGTCCCAATTGTTCTACTTCCTCTGCCGACAGTTGCACCGCTTCTTTTGATAGCTGGTCTACGTTTTCCACTCTTTCAGCTGATAATTGCAGCTGCTGCTGTAACCACTGACTAACTTGTTCCACATTTCCTGCGGATTGCTGCCCTGCCTGTTGAGGGTGTTCACTAGCTTCAGATAATGGATACGCAATTTCTGTTTCTTCTACATTTAAGTCTATTTGCTGTTTTAACCACTGGCCTACTTGCTCTATTTGATCTGCTGATAATTGCACAAATACCTGATCTACTTCTTCGTTTGATAATTGTAACTGATTTTGTAGCCAATCTCCTACTAGTTCTACTTGTTCTGGAGAAAACGGGAACTGTGATTGTGTTTCGTGTATTGTATCGCTATGTCCTGGTTGAACTGAGCATTTGCATTCACTAGCACGTTTCATTCGCTGCTGCTGTCCTCGTGACCTTGCTGGATCAAATTTTGGCTGTGGCCATTGTCCAACTTGTTCTACCCGTTCTGAAGATTGTGTTAAGTACTGCTGCAGTGGCTGGGTCACGCCCTGCAATCCATCAGCAGAAAACCTTTGAGGTGGCCATTGTCCAGTCTGATCAATGTATTCCGCTGATATTTGCATTTGCACTTGAAGCCACTGTCCGACTTGCTGAATTGCCTCCGTAGATAAACTTAAATGGGTTTGTTGTGGACTTTGATCTATTCGTTCCACTGACAGATGAAGTTGCTGCTTCAGCCATTGTCCTACTTGATCCACTTTTTCAACAGATATTCGGTCTAAAGGTTGGGCAGAAGTCGTCTCCTGCTCAGTCCATTGTAACGTCGCTATACTGAACAGTTGTTCTTGTAACCATTGAGAAATTTGTAGGGTTAACTCCGAAGACAAAACCTGTTTTCTTAAAACAGAACTATGTAATTGTTGTTGCAACCATCGATTCATATGTTCTGCTTCTTCCATAGACAACTCTGGTACTTCATCCTTGGACTTGCGAGAGCAACGTTTACAACTCTGGCTAGTTTCTGCCACGCCGCTATCAATAGGGTGCTCGCCACTCCTACGGTCAATAAGTTGAGATGCCGCTTGTGTTGTAGGGGTTCTGTGAAAGCTTCTCTGTGGTTCTTGTTGCCGCGTAAAGTCTCGTTCTTGAGTGGTTTGGAAGTTTTGGAAGGTCTGCCTGGCATGTGACCAACTAGCTGCATCAGCGTTATGCTCAGAATTTTTTTTCCCGTTACGAGATTGATCTTCCGGACCATGGGATGTCTTTCCAGGTGGTGCTACCTGTTGGTAAGATGCATCAGATTGTGACATCACAGGAGTGTTATTTGGAGGTGGTGGCACTAACAAGGATGTCTGGGAACGTGGTAAAGTTGACTCAGATGGTGTCAGTCCTAGTTTAGTTTTAGATGTATAATCTGACAATGAAGGTACTGGTGTGTTAGGTGGAGGACCAGGAATTCCTTCAGCATGACTTAAACCTTCTTCAGAGCTTTCACTACCAAGCCTAAGTATTCCTGAACGGCTGGCTCTCATGGATGCCATCGATCGTCGGTGAAAACCATCATTAGCGCCTTGTTTTAACTTGTTGGAAATGTATTCTGATATGTTAGCATCGGTAGTCAGTGTTTGTGGGGCAGTGGAAGTTGGCGTTGGCTGAGAATTTGCAGGACTTTGACTGTTTGACTGTTCAGCTGCAAGTGAACCAACCGATGGAGAAAGTTGGAGCTCTGTAGCTCGAGCATTATAATTTGGAAACACTGGTGCTACTACGAAATCAGTCGGAGGTCGCAACATTGACAACACCATCCCATCTGTGCACTGACGCAGTACATCCAATGGTTGAAGACAATGCTGTCCATCAAGTAAATAAATACGCATTGGTGACAAAGGCCTATCACCTTCAATCCCCCAGTCGCCAATTCCACCATTAGAATTTTCATGGGACACTTTTTTCCTTCGATGACGTCTTTGTGTTGATGATGTAGCACGAGTGCTGCGAAAACCCCTCCGTAGCACTTGAACACCAGTTGTGGGAGACCTGGGAAGGGTCCGTGGGGATGTGGATAAAATGTCAGTAGTGGTATTCATTGAAGATGATGACTCTGAATCGGATGACAGTTGTCCTGGCCCTCGCTCTTCCGCAACTGTTGATGGAAGAGACCCCTTCGTTGGGTATTTGGCATCATTATGCGACACTATTGAAAGAGAAAAGTTATTAGAAAACAAAATTACAGCATCTTGTAACTGTATTACAGCATATGTATTACAGCATCTTGTAGTAACTATATAAGTATTATTAGTACGCCGGAAGACTGTGACAACAGGGAGTACAAGCTACATCAATTTTGAAATTGTTGAACACCAAATCAGCAGGCAATGGAAAATAGAAATATTCAAGATATGTTGGTTGGTTGTAATTATAAGCAAAGTTCAGCTGCAAGCAGAATATTTTATGAATTTTGCGTTGAAAAATTAGGGCCTACTTTGAGTAAGCTGCTGTTAACAAGCTTTGTAAATTGCTTCACGGTAGAATGCATATCACTGGGCTTCACACCCACACTATGTCACACTTGTTATCTGAACTTCACAATAGATAGCAGCATTCGTGTTGTGATGCTACAGGTGAATAACTTGGACCATCTTTTCATTAATCAAGAACGAAAGTTAGAGATTCGAAGACGATCAGATACCACCCTAGTTCTAACCAAAACTTGATTAAAAATAGTTAACATTTAAAAGCTAAGAAAGTTCCGGGTTCCTAACTGGGGAATAATAACGTATGTAATATGTTCTTGGATAAGTTAATTCGTCCGTGCAGCTTCTGAACTAACATTTTCAGGAATGTCACGAAAAGCTTGTTTTTTACTTAGACTAATGTTGTCCCAGTTTACCAAAACGTACACAGAAGTGACATTTGGTTGTCCAGTTTTAACCTGTTAAAAAGTGTAATGGCTATTCGTTAGAACTAACACACATGCTGTACTAGTTGTTATATGCTTAACAGCAAAACTTGTCAGAACGGATTGACTGATTCGAGCCAGTTTAGCAGTTGAGATCACTATCACTAACTTAGCACTTCCTAACATTGGAACTGACGAACCAACGGTTCTGTCACCTGTCCGACTAATGCATCTTCCAGTGCACCATGTAGTCAAGTGCATAAACATGATAGTTATACCAGTGTACTATTTTTTTTAAAGTTTTATTTCTGATTAATATTAATGTTACAGCATCTATAAAAGGTGAAGAAATATGCAATGGAAAATTTGAAACTGAACACGTCTTAAAACTTAACACGCTGATACTCAATCCCGTTTTATTCAGTATGCAACAGCAACGGCATTTTGACTACAACCGACAATTTGTGTTTTCTTTCTGCCAAGTCGACTACCATGCTCGACTTACACTGAAAGGACCATACCTTTCTACTATACCCCTCACCCACCGCCATTAGCCGCCGCGACACATTTTTCTGATTCAGCCGAACAGCCACCGAAAATTATTCGGCGGCCACTGCCTAGTCGCCGAAAAAAATATGGCCAGAGCCGCAAATTTTGAAGTTTTAATGCTCAAAATGAAACAACACAGCCATGAAGGTAGTAGTAACTTATCTCTAACGGTAACCTGCTCTCGACTGCCTTATTTTTCATAATTTTTAATACCATATTTTCTTGCCAGCAACTTATCTGCGCCGTGCATTGTGTGGTCATAATTATGTAAGCATGTATTGGCATACTTCAAAGTCGGGACACATCACTGTGGGAGCATTACTTTAAAAAAAAATGAGTGGTGATGTGGATCCGATTTTTAATTTAGGAGTTCTTCGCGAAGTTTTGATTTTTTTCACTTGTGATTCATATAGAAATCCATTAGGCCTACCACCCCATTCCATTTCGTCATTTTCTTGTGCAGTTTGAGTTTTGTCGTTGATGTCCTTGCTTCATTTCGATCGATTTAGCCAAAAATTAGACGTTAGCCAGCCGAATTTATAGTTAGCCGGTGGTGGCCACAAAATTCGTGGCTAGCCGCAATTCAGCCGAAATTTCTGTTAAGCCGGCTAAAAATGACAAAATAATGCGGCTGAAGGGTATACTTTCTACTCAGTAATTATACAAATCGAAGCTTTACTCGTCAATGAATGGTCACCGACAAACAAATCCCATATGTATACAGTATATCTCACTTACAGGAATCGGTTTGCTTTTAATCTCCTTATGCCCATATTAGGACTATTACGTTACCTTCGTGAATTTTCTGACTTTTATGAAGCATTAAACAGCTTTTCGTCAGTATTTGGAGCATTACGTTTTAACTTCGTTTATGCGTAGCATAAAAACGATGTTTACGAAATAGTAATGCTGACGAAATGCAATGTGGCTAGTATCGCTGAATAAAACGGCAGGCGCGTGTTAGGCTTTCGTCGATTTTGTTTGTCGATACACTTTGGTGTCTACACTTTTTAGTGGTGAATACCTGCTTGAACAATACCATGGCAGGTAATGTACCCATTATAATTACGGTACGGATTTTGTAGAGATATGCTATAGTTAGATAATAATCTGCTTTATTCAAGTAGAAGATGTTCTGTACAGACACGAAATTCATACGAATTTGTATGTGCAAAGCAATGTTAATCAACTTTAAACAATATAATATAATAAATTAATTTCTTTTTCTTTGTACAATTAGTATAATTTCATATAGTATAAGTAAGAACAATACAAATAGTACAATAAAATAAAGATTAGTAGAAATTCTTCAAAATTACACAAGTTCCCAGTATATTATTTTAGCTCACTTCAATGTTTAGTATTCTTTCATTTTCATGATAAGTAAATTTAGTCAACTTTAATAAGCCAATCCTTAACCTTTTTCTTTACTTCCTTTTTGTTAGTTAAATTTCTCAAGTCAGCCCGTAAATCATTCAATATATAAATATACCCACACAGATACCCACATAAATGTAAACAGTGTAAATAAAGGTTACTGGATGGCATTTGTCCTATTCTAGAGCTGAAAAATACAATGGATATGAAAAATACTTTGGATTTGAAAAATACTTTGGATGTAAAAAATACTTTGGAGTTGAAAGGTGTTGTTAAGCCTGTCACTTTTGGACAAATTACTTGATTCTGTGTATTAACAATACAACACGCTTAAAGGGATGGACTGAGCTAGGTGGTAAACGACATCAGACTCAACGTTTTAAGTGCCAATTTTTTTTTTTTTTTTTTTTTTTTTTTTTTAAGTATTGTCATCCCAAGCCATAGCTTTTAGTGTGCGATACACACTATGGATTGGTTGTTATACTGCAGTATTAATTTTATTTATACTTCTTGTCGGGGCAGCACATATTGCTCACTACCAATCCCCGTAGCCAAATATGCCGCAGATTCTATTCATGTTGCGCCACTTGAATTAATTTAACAAGTTAAAAAAGTTCTTAAAAACGTTCATAAAACGTCCTTAACATAGTTTAAAAAAAAATTAGAAAGTCAATGTCACTCCAACCGGTTTTTAATTTTTAATTAATGTTTTAGATTCTTATGATCCCCACCAGGATTCCACTTCACCCAGCTTGAGCCACCCCGAGGGTGCCCAACACTTATGATAATAATAAATTTCCCCACCAAAGGTGGACAGAGGCGGCAGGGTGGTGAGCCTCTTAAGACTGTTCCGGGTGAGAATTAGGGCATATCAGGGCAGCGGACGTCTGAGAAACCGCTGGAGGGGTTCCTTGCTAAGCATTTGACGAAAAGATGTGGTAGAAGTAGCATTTAGTTTCCCTATGAAGAACATTCCAGATAGGAACCACTCGCCCAGAAAAAAAAAATGCCTGCAGCAATCTGTGCGACATGCTGGAACAGCCAATTTCCAATTCTGTCCCCTAGTTACAATTAAGCCAGGGGCAAAATCAAAAAACGGAGGATCAACATCGATGAGGTTATGCAAAATTTGATGAACTAAAACAAGATCGAACCTCAATCTACGCAACTCCAATAACTCCCGAGTCTCTCGAGGCGCATCTCCTAAGGAAAGTCACGTCTGCCTAGGGACATTGTCACTGCATCAAATACCAATCTCTTCAAAACCAAATTAAGATACCTTCTTACTGACCATCACCCCTCAGTTTGTGTACAAGAACTGGTGAACCCTACCCATTCCCTCCCAGCATCAAAAGCAACAAGCTTCCTGCTGGTGTTTTTTCAATGTCAATGTAAACCTGGGAGGCACTTAGTGAAGCGGCTCTGAACAGCGTCAACAGCATCGATGTCCTGCAACAAGTATGGAAACCAAACAGGGGTAGCGTACTCCAAGACTGGCCGCACAAAAACCTTAAATGCTCACGTCAAAGTCGTACAACTGCCAGAAGTGAAGTCTTTCTATTTCCCCCAGGCTTATTAGTTACTCAGGTAAGGATGGATATTGTGAAAATGTGAAGGTGCAATGTACTTGTCAAAATTCTACAGCCTCTGCATTCCCCAGTGCTACAGTTTTAGCTGATGCACAATGCCAGTGTTAATCGAAACTGACAACCAACACCAAATATATTAAGTGAAGTGGCAAATACCTGGAATTAGGTCCTTCATGGTTTGATCTGCCAAGGGATGAGAATGTCTGCGCCGAGTTGCTTCTTCTGTGAATAGTAGCCTTCGATAACGACGACCACGAAACTTTCCTAACAAAAGAGACAAAACAAGGTCCTCCCACACCAAACTCTTTCTCGCACACATTACATCAACGAATAACTGGAACTGTACCTACCTTGAATGTTCTCACACACTGCTCCAGGCACATTGCTCGCTGCTAGGCCTGCAAAACAAAAACGTTTTATCACTTTTGTATGTTCACCTATCTTAAAACATTTTGAACCACTTAAACAAGACTTTTTAGCACGTTATGGAAATTAATGGCGGCAGTAATTTTCTCCCGACAATTTTTTCCCGAATTTGTGTATGTCTGTGTGCTGTAAATAAAGGTGTGCACGCCACACAAATTCAGCTACGCAAGTAACTCGTACAGGGGTGCCGATGATATTGGCGACAATGGCGACTTCCAACAATTTATCGCTACATAACTTACGGTTTCTCTCACAATACTCGTGGAAAGCTGTAAACTCCCGATATTTTTAATGTTAAACAGCTTCGGAACGCCAAGTTAGCTCGGCCAAGAGCAAACAGTCTACCATCGCTTTTCTACCCGACCGTAAAAAATGAACCGATTATAAGTTCTGCTAATCGTTGCTAATATTTCAGCAATAAACTGTAGCGCTAGCCGCAACCGTAGTGGCTAACAAATTAAAAGCGGTTCCTAAACTGAACAGTTGAAAACATAAATAGTTGAAAATAAATTATTAACGATTCTTGATGTTACGTATCATTCTATTTTAAATCTAAGAAACATTTTCATAAAACATAAAACACATTTACTTTGGTTGATGCACCGTGGCTGGTATTAATGTTCATCCTACAACACTAAGTCTGCTTTTGGTAAGTTAGTGATAGATCGTTGCGGGAACATGGTTTCCTCCGGGTACTCATTCCTCCCTCATGCGGGAAAAAACTGTCCTGATGGTGGTAGTTTCCACTATCCGCCGCTTGGGCCTTCAAAAAGCTCTGAGCTTATTGGTTGATAACTTCTGTTCTATCGAAGTAGAGGTAAAAAAAAATACGATTCCTACGAACACTATACGAACCAATGATTGCATTTGGCGTCAATTTGTAGACTTTTGTCATTTGTGCAGAGGAATTATGAATTAATTATAATACTCTTCCTTTTATTACCATTGTTCCTTTTCCCCCTTATTTTTGATACAGGTGATAAATGTGTCGTACATGAATAGTCTATAAAATAGCTAAAGGAAAAATAAATGATAATATGGTATACCAAATACATGTACTATTCACAGTAAACATGACCTGTTTAATATTTGAGTTGTGTCATACAATAATAGTAAGGGAATAGCAGGGGAAGAAAACCTTGGCAAGCCAAAAGGTTCCAGAAAATAGAGCTTGAGCTAAAGTTCATTCTAAGTTGAAAGTTGCCAGTTTGTGTTTAAGGCCACATAAGTGTCTAAGCCGTTTTTAAAAGCGTTGATGCTAGGAGCATTAATAACTTGTTCCTGAAGAGAATTCCATATGGATATGAGCCTATATGTAAAGAATCCTTTGGTACGGGTTTTGTTGATAGCCGGTAGCTAGCGATACTTTCGAAAAGTAAATTTTCCCTTAAAACAGAAATGTATTCTTGTCTACATATGATATCCGACTTTGTTTTAGTCAAATGAGTGGACGCACAAGCCAGCAGGAATTTTACTGGCAGTAGGCAAAATAGTATTAAATTCGTCCAAGAAAACGTAAGAAATCATACAGTACAAGTTTCATGGTGCAACAGCATAATGTACGGAGAGCAGTTAGGTTTCTTCAGTCAGTTCATCCCCCCATTACATCCCCCCATTAAATAGAGAATAGAGTTTCAATAATTTATTTTCGATTATGTAATAGTTTTACATATATTTTCTATTAAATGTGAATTACCCCGTTCTGCTCGCAATTGTTTCACTTCACATCGAGCACGGTGTCCTCGATACACGGCCTGGATCTTAAGAGCAGCCATGTCTCCTACTTCCGGAGTGATGATGCCCGAGTCGAGGGCCCGCCGGATCAAGTCCCGGTTGCCACGTCGCTTGAGAAGTGGTCGAGATCCTAAAAAGATAATGTCGACAATTTATTTTGTTATCCACGTTTTTAAAATTATTAAATTATTTTAAAGACAATGACGTGTCTGAGAATTCTTGGTCGCACTTTACATCGGTAAGAAGGCGTGTGCATGGTTTTTTTTTTTTTTTGGGGGGGGGGGGGGGGGGCGGCCACAACGGCGCATTAATTAATCTATACTTAATTTAATGAATTGTTGTAATAGATGTAAAAATAAGCCTGGCCTGAAATAGAAGATAGTGCGGTGTGCAAATAGTGCGAGTTGGTAGAGGCCAATGCCTGAAGTTAAAGAGCTCCTTCAAGTTGCTAGTTCGAGTTCTGTTCAGGTTACCCTTACTTTTGTGTAAAGACAGCAGATATAAAATTACTGTTAAGGAAAATTGGAAATTAGTCATCAGCGAAAAATATCCATTAGAGATAACGTAGTTC
Organism: Lithobius niger; assembly: GCA_023313725.1. Classification (NCBI taxonomy): domain Eukaryota; kingdom Metazoa; phylum Arthropoda; class Chilopoda; order Lithobiomorpha; family Lithobiidae; genus Lithobius; species Lithobius niger. The sequence goes on along the minus strand of JAHWFP010266659.1, from coordinate 2,576 downwards.
AATAAGTCACCTTTATGCACTTACGTTTCGTTGGAGTGGCATTACTCGCATTCGAACCGGCTACCCAGTTCGCCCCCAGATCACTTTCATAGCGCCTTAACCGCTATTGCCACATCCTCAATCTTACATTATTTTAACTGCTTCATTGATTCGGCCGCCAATTCCCCACGATTCCAGTTGTTTTGAAAACCCTACATACAGATCAAAAAATCCCCCCCCCCCCCCGGCCATCCTGTGTTTCCATGGTTACAAAGCTTGGTTACAAAGCTTGGTTACAAAGCATGGTTACATCCTCCAGAGGATGTGGCCATAGCGGTTAAGGCGCTACGAAAGTGATCTGGGGGCGAACTGGGTAGGGTCATACCACTCCGACGAAACGTTAAGTGCATAAAGTTGGCTTACTGAACTACGTTATTTCTAGTGTATAATTTACGCTGATGGCTAATTTCCAATTTTCCTTAACATTATTTACAGCGATTTATGTCTATAAAATAACTGTGGCAGGTAAAGGGTTAGAAAAAAATTTCTAACAAGTTACCGAACGTATCAGTATATGACGTCGGTAGCGTCTGTGTGGTAAAAACTACATGATCTGTTCCCATGGCAACGCTTGCCCTTGCTGGGTGACGTCAAGCACTTAACGGGTTATTTTTTTACTTCCACAAGTTAGTAGTGGTAACCGAGGCGTACATAAGCGCAGCACAAAACAGTTACGAGGTAAGCAATGTTTCTTTATGCTGCTCTTTACATCGTTTTACATCGCTACAACTGCAGTCAATCTTTGACAAGTGATTACTCCGTTATAATTAAAACGAGCTTTCTACCATATAGGCTTTACTGTTCGACTGTTGCAACATTAGTTCGAACGTATTTAAATGCTTCTAATTCGCGTGGGAAACACGAAAATATGAGATGGTCAGTGGCGTAACGTACAGGTAGGCTAGGTAAGCATTGCTTACGGGCCCCTGCAACTCGGGGGGGGCCCACCTGGCGCTGAAATATGGACATGGACAACATCATTGCGATTTTTGCATTGAAAAAACTTGCCAAAAGTATTGCCGTAAGAGCCTCAAGTAGTGAACTAACTACGGTATGCATATTTCATGTTCAAAGTACAATATGTTATAAGCAAGTCCAAGTTCCCATTTAACAAGTGTAATAATGTAGCTACTAAGCAAAGCATACAATAATTCGACAGTTAAGTAGGTTAAAAAATGCCATGCAGACATGTTTTTTCATACATTTTTTCAGACATTGTCTGTTTGCATTACGAAGTAATTTTTTTGGACTGAAAAGTTGTTGGTTGTTCGGGTAACGTAAACCAAAAAATCTACAGTATGCGTATAATTTGGACCAAGACAGTCGAAAAGGTCAAAGATTTTGGGGAGGGGGGGGGCAGCAATAAATGGGAGAGGGCCCGACCAAAAATCTTGCCTGTGGGCCTAGAGACACTTTGTTACGCCACTGGAGAGGGTATCTCGATCCCTTTCAATAGCCATATCGTTAATTCGCTTTGCTCATTCCATTGGTGTCGATCCATGTTTCCTGTAAATCTTTGGTTCCCAGAGCATCACAAACTCGATGTTCTGATTACTTCGAAGCAAACTAATTGCAATTATTTCCTACAGTTCGTCAATCACATTCCTAAGCACGCATGCATTAATTCATGACTGCTCACGACGTCAAGTTTTATCTGGAAAAATTTGTCCAGCCATAATAAGCTTTGCATGAACAAACTTTGACGTTACGAACAAACGTCATGTCGATAAAAAAAAAACCTTTGCTGTTATTTTTGCATTTTTTCCGCGTATGTGAAGGTCATACTAGCAATTTACAGTGATGAAAATAGGCCTAACGGTAGCGCAATTTAATTCTTTCGTTTAGTCCTACTCCCTTATTTGTAGGTGCCTTGGTTCAAGAGGAGTAGAGGTACACGCATGCATGCACGTACACAAACCATAAGTCTTTAATGATGCCACTACAGATTTTTGTTTGGAGTGAACTTCAACTTATTAATACTTTCTTCGCTTACACTGTCAACTTTTGGTGGTTTGTTGCGCTTTGTTCTGTCAGATTATTTTTATAGGTTAGGTCAGGCCAGAAAGGGAGGTAGTCTACAACTCATTTCTTCCTAGTCTTTATTTCATTTGAAATGCAATCACAGTCAGTGTGTGTTACACCGATTTTACAGCTATTATCCGTACAATACAAGGGCAGTTGTTGACTTTGGACGAAGCCCTAACTGGGCTCACTTTCTAAGCAAACCTTCCTTATAATACCTTACATTACCAAACCCCTATAAATTCTTGCTACTACGCTACTCACCACCATCTCTGTCTCGCAATTTCTGCTCAAAATAGAGCGCCGAAAATTCAATAATATTCTTTGGTTGATTTCGGAGTATTTCTCTGCACAAGGCTCCCAACAGTTCTCGAAATCCGAGAGGAACTGTGATCCTCGTCTTGTCTGTGCGGTCTGACATATTGCTGCAAATATAAACATCATCCTAATATATAAATAAAACACCTACCTTCCCCATAGTTCTATTGTCTAGTTTTAGGCTTATTCTCACCTTT
>JAHWFP010266640.1:1060-11102 GCA_023313725.1 Lithobius niger | reverse complement strand
CCCCCCCCCCCCCCACCTTCTGACTGCCCTCTGTCCACAGAATCATGGCTTTTTTTACTATATGGAGCACCACTTCATATTCCTTAAAAAATGCCCTGTAATCCATAACGAGATTAGTTCGAAAACTGAATGAAAACGCAGATGTCTGGGTGTACTAACTATGATGCTGACTTTGATAGCTCATAAATCCTATGGTTCTGCTGCGAATTTTCGTTCGACATTGGCTTTCCGGTCTTTAAAACTTTCTAATTTACACTAATAATCCAGGATGAACAGGTTACAAGTCAGCAGTTTAATGCCTTTGATGCGATATGCTAAAGTCACCCAAATTTATTACCCCCGGTCAACGATAGCAAACTCAAATTGACGCCTTCCTCCTTTCTTTGTTTTATTGCCCTTCTCACTACGTGCCCACCCAAAATTATAATATGTGCTCAAAAATACCGGTTTGTTTGCCTGCGTGTGTGTTACTGCGCCTATTCCTGTTGACCTTATGGCATCTATGAACATGAGTGTACTCTGGCAAGTGAAGAAAATATTAAAGTGCCCTTCTAAACTCATTAATTAATTTGTGGCACCCAAGATATACTTCTTAAAACTTGGCGAAAGTGCTTGGCGTTTGATATCATGACTTCAAACGGCCAAAAAGCTTGGCGGTAATCTTTAACAAGTTTTGTTTTGCGGTATATTATCAATTAACTGCACAATAAAGAAAAAGTGTAACAACAATTTTTTTTCATTGCCATACAACATTGTACTCATTCATCGCGATTTATAAAAGTTGCCTACTCTGAAGCAAATAACGTCTAGAAACGATCAAACGAAGGTTGAAAACACAGTATCTTGTAGCAACAATTAAAAATTCAACACGATATCCATTTTGAGCATGTCGAAATGAAACCAAACCATGGAATGCTGGCATTCAGACATCAGTCCGCTATTTTGTACTGCCATAGAAATAGTTTTCTGGTTGTCATGAATCGACGCTGTCATGCTGCGTAAATCATAATTCGTGCCTCGAGCAACGAAGAGATAATCTCCGTACGCATCGTTTCCGTGGTTACCAGATATAACTTGGAAAGCACAAGGTCCGTTAAAGCTGAGAAGTAACCAGCGAATTTAATACAACTAATTAAAAAAATAGTAAACGAGAAAATAAATGTGCGTTGCAATCGTGTAGTGTAAAAGTGTCTTACCTAACAACTATCGATGCTTTATTAAAATTTTACTTTGATAATTTACATGTACATATACTGTATAGCGCACAACTATCTATCTTTATAATAATCTCGGAGGCCGGGTAAAAGGAAGGCTAAAAGGACAACCACTTCTCCCCTCCTCGCTCCCGCATTGAAAGTGCACTCTCCCACTCTACCAAAAAGGAGCCAGGCATGAGTGGTCGATCAATCTGACAAGTCGTCGGGAAGAGTACCGGAAAAAATGTCCCGGGAAAATGTCCCGGGAAATGTGTCCATAAACTTAATTCATGACCGGCCCCGTGCATAGCAGGGGCTTTCTCTAGTATATACGTATTTATTTATTTATTTATTTAAATACCAAAGTCGCCGTGTAAAAGTTTCAACTTTGTTCTACGAAAGCGTATTTAATTATTTCCCGAGAAATATTCAAATAATCAGTGCTTGGAGACCGGGTGCGGAAAAGGGGTCCGACCTGTGTTGGGTTTGGATCGCTGATTGAGTGAGCGAAACGACCAAAAATCAGCGTTTGCTAGCCAGTATGAGCAAAAATCTGATTGGTCGGGTTTCCATTGTTTGGGGGATTTTCATTATTTGGTGGGTTTCCATCTAACGCCATCCGTGCGTAGCACGGGCCTCCTGTAGTGTATCGATATTTTTATTTATTTTTCATAATTTATATATATTCCCCAGCAATGCGGTATGTGTGGATCTCCGAATTATTGATTTGCTCCGACTGGCTGGCAAGGCACACTTTAATTGTGGTGTAAACATTCAGACTTTCAAGCAGCTCCAACAAATGTTTCTGAAGAACGGTGGTAAATAAAGTCAGCGGGTAAAGCGAGCGATTACGGGTAGTAAACCTTTTCACCATTGAGCATGCACTAAAAAAAATAAATAATAAAACCGTAAATTACTAGTAATAAAGAACTGGTAATTCGTAGCTGACATCCTAATAATAAGTAAATCTCAACATTCGTTTCGCTTGCGCCGTTGAACCATAGGCGATGGTCGGTAGACAGGGAAATGCAATCATTGTGACAGCCAATCCAAACGCACAAAATCCGTGCGATAGGGTGAGCATGTTCATTATTTTCACGGCAGAACGTAAAACGGGGGTGCATGTTCATTGTTTGCAAGGTAGCAATGAAAATGGCAAGCGTGGTCATTAGTTACACGGTAGCAGTGAAAAAGGGTGCAAAGTGAAGGGTAATGTCGAGTGTTACTACCAATCAGTAAAAAACGATGTATTACAACATGCATTCTTGGCAGAGAACTAAGGTCAATCAAACGCCGGGCCACAGCAGAAACAAATGCTAATGCCACAGCAACCGGGACAGCATGATTGCATTGCTTCCTACTATTGAGTGCGTGGTGTATCTTGAGTCCTGCAAGTATTTTGTGAGCGGCTACGTCTTCCTGCATGGGGTGGCTTTAATCGATGGCCGCCATTGTTTTTGTAACCATCTTGGATATCAACAAGGCACTCTGATACTGAAAACGTACAATCGATTATCTGTGTTTGTTCTGCGGAGAACTCAAGATAGGCCGCGGACACTATAGACCTTGTTTATGCCGGGATCAGTGTGTTGATTTTTTCGGATACTTTTGTCATCGAATGAATTATGCGAAGTGGCGTCGGACGAAAGTCTAGCTGGAAAATAGTCCAATGGGGAAATTATCCAATATCTGCATAAATAAAAAATCTGGGGAAAATCATCTAAACGGAATATTGTAATAATGGAAAATCATCTCAACGGAATATCGTGTAATGGATAATCGTATAATGGCTTAACGTCTAAATGGACAATAATGTACCTGCCGTTTCTGATGTTATATGTAGAGCCGCAGTGAGCCCGGCAGGGACATTAGACGAATTTCGTGTTAGACGAATTTCCAATATACTGTATACGTTCTTCCAATTATACAATTTTCCAGTTAGACGATTACCCCTCGCTCCTATGTGAAGCATATGTATGTCAACGCTAATCAAGTGAACCAAGGGAAGCAACGTAAGATTGCGCTCCCAATAGTCTAAACTCTATGAAACCTGCATCAACGCCAGTTGAGTGAGCGAAGCAAAATCTGGCTAATACAACTTAAAATGAGGAATAAATGTGCCATTCTCGGAAATGTAGGAGTACGCGTGGCTTCGGTGATGTTCAACGGGACCTTGAACCCTTCATGTGAAGTATGCAGTCAATTGCGAGGCATGGCCCCGAAAGCCCAAAAAATATCATGACATGCGTAAAAAAAAAAATCGTAAATTAGCAGAATGAAGACTTGGCATTTGTTTCCAGTTCTTTAGAGTGCAAAAATGTGATTCACATCGTTTAATGAGTCACCTATAAGTAAACGAATCATGCTATATTCTGCCGTCACGGCGTTCATACCTGAAATTAAACAGAAGTGTGGCTGTAAAAAAAAAAAAACGGTTCATGAACATCAAAATTGATTATTGATGAAAAGTAAAAAATAGTTGAAACTAGCTGTACCCCGGAGTGAAATACGCCGGTATAGATGGTTAGTCCATGCGCGAGCAAACCCCTAACCCTCTCCCTCCACCCCTCCCCACATACCCCCATTGTGTGGTCCCCCAATGTTATAAACATACATTTTCCATTCGCTACAGGAGGGACGCTTATTTGCTGCCACACACTCCAAGTGAAACTAATGGAAATATTCGTTTGGCGCGGCAAATAAGCGTCCCTCCAGTGGCGAATGGAAAGTGCATGTTTATATGTATATATGCACGTGTTAAATGCTGCCTGTGGACGTTTTCTTGTGGCCGTGTCAGTATGGCTCAGCGGTAGAACCTCAGCCTTTGGTTTCACAGGTCGTGGCTTCGATTCCCCGCTCAGGGAGTCTGACATATAAGTCCAAAAGGCAACGTAAACAGGTTTGCATCGGCATTTATTTAACTCTTGTCGAGTCTTTGGCTTTCCGTCTTTAATTTAAGTATTCGAGTTTGAAACTTCCCCTTATTCCTATGAACTTATTTCTTTAGCAAGGGGCGGTTCGAAAATTTCATTTTTTAGGTTGAGAACGTGAAATCGTTCTATCGCACTGACGAGTGATTCATGTCTTTGCTCAGATGTGTTAGATAACCTGAGACGCCATCGAAAACTAAGTTTTCATATGAAAATCTTAAAAAAATTTTCAAAAAAATTACGTTTATGTACTTGGCTTAGTGTATAATCGTTATTTTTATGATTTTTCTTAAAAGCGTGATTAAAATCATGAAAAGCATGATTATTCTTGTTGATTTATTTTCAACTTTCCTTGAAAATGAAAATGAAAATGGGGGGGGGGCCGGGGAATTGAAGTTTAATGGTACGTCGACAGCTAGAGCGTCAAACTCAGTCACAGTGCAATGTTCTGGGTTGCCACTGCACCACACATTAAAAAGATGTTAAACAAACCCCAAATGTAGATCCCAAAGCTGATGGATCACACGCTCCTGGCAGTGTCATTCATGCATGTATAAGGGCACGTTTTGGCAACCACTCGCTTTTTCATTCTCGCAGCTAGAAGCTAGAAATCACCTTTAATTCCAACATGGCGGCGGTTTTATGTCTGCCACCTCGCAACGAAAACAGCAAATAACGTGAGTTCAGAAGCGTTTGGGAAAATTGTTTCGTCATGAGGAATTCTTTATGTTATTGGCACGGATTATAAGACTGCAAGTATTTACTCAAACGATGTTGGATTTAGCTAATCCATTTAGCGTTGTTACCATGGCAATGTCACTTTTGCCATCGCGATTGAGTTCTAGCTGCGAGAATGCAAAGGCGAGTCGCTGAGTAAACGCGCCCTTATAGTGTCCGCGGCCTATCTTGAGTTCTCCGCAGAACGAACACAGATAACCGATTGTACGTTTTCAGTAGCAGAATGCCTTGTTGATATCCAAGATGGTTACAAAAACAATGACGGCCATTGATTAACGCCACCCCATCCAGGAAGACGTAGCCGCTCACAAAATACTTGCAGGACTCAAGAAACACCGCGCACACAGTAAGGTGCGTTTACACAACTACTCGCCTTCGCCTTCTCACATCTAGAAGCCAGAAATCATCTGAAGTTCCAACATGGTGGCGGTTTTAGCCCTGTTAACTCACAACAAAAACCGTCAATATTGCGAGTTAGTTCCGAAGCGACTGGGCAAATTTTGTCAGGAGGAATTCTTTATCTTATTATCACAGATTATAAGACTATAAGCATTTACTCAAACGACGTCGGATTTAGCCAATCCGGGTAGCGTTGTTACCACGGGAACGCCACATCTGCCTTCGCGATTAAATTCTAGCTGCGAGAATGCATAGCGAGTCGCTGCATAACTGCGCCCTTACACGAGAATGCCTTTCTGTGCCAGAGAAATCATTTTTTATAGATTTTGTCGGCAGTAAGGTAAAGGAATGTGTAAGAAAGCAGAGAAAAGGTCCCAATTACCAATCCCGAAAATTACAAAAATTACGATTGGAAATATTTGTTTTTTTTTTTTTTGTTTTTTTCGTTCTCCACTCAAACTTATCGGCACATTGAACTAGGAGGGAAAACCCGCGAAAACGAGATACGAAACTGCTGTCAAAACGGAAGAGTGTAAACCTAACATTTCGTTTCGTTTCGTTCGGGCGGCTGGGTTTGTTTGCGGCATGAGATGAAGCAGCCAGGAAGAAAAAAAAAAAAGAAATAGAAAAATCGAAATAGACAGACAAGCAAGGACAGAAATGGGAGGGCAAAGACTCGATGCCAGCGGCGTTTTGAGAAAGCCATTCAAGTTTCAATTGCTGCCGAATTGGACCTGGCGTGTCAGATGAAGCCACGAACAACATAGCCAACATCAACAGAAAGCCACGAAAAAATTCCGGGTAAAACGGAAAAAAAAAAAAACAAAGGAGAAGAAATAAAGAAAAAAAAAAGGTTATCGAATTGAGACGAAACTGGTCACTCAGCCGCATCGAAAAAAAGTCAAGGTTCAGTTTATTTTGTCAGTGTTTCCTCGCAAAAACAAGCCGCTTGGGAAAGGCGGGAGATTCCAGCACAATAGAATAGCCTTCGTGGACCAGGAAAGCAACTGCAAAACAGGAAACGGCCAATGGGCCCGAATGAAAGGAAAAATAGAAAAGATTTTTGCTAAAATAGGAAAAGTTAAAAAAAAAATCCAACGGATTGTTTGTTCGAGGACGTCTGTACTCAAGTAAGACGGATTTTTCACGTACAGTTGCTTACAGCGTCGTTTTCGATCCACGCTGTAAACTGTTTTGTATTCGCAGACGAGGCCATTCCTTTTTTACACCCAGGAAACTTAAGGTTTCAACTTAAGTCTTAAGAAAGTTCAATACTTACTTTATGTTTTGGTTCCCTCGTTGGTTTCACTAACGCGTCAGGGACTCTCGTTATGCCAAAACTCTTTAGGCATAAAGTTGCAAATCTTGTGATCTTATGTTTCTGGGGCCAATGACCAATCTTAAAAATCTGTTTAAGCTTCCTTTGGTGGATAAATCTACGTCTTGTTATTTCATTTCCGGTTCCTGTGATCTCGAACTTTCTAAAACTCTCCATTTCCCCATAATATCCTTGTTATTTCGCGGTTGTCAAAGGCAACCAAATCGCATAAAAGAAACGGTCCAAGTATGAAAATCAGTTAGCCTTCATGCCAGCCACCTGGCTGGTCCTCTCCCTTTAGAAACTCGCCCTTGGGTCCCCTAATTAGCTAGGTTCGTTATTTCCATTAAGTCTTCAGTTAGGACTCTTTTCCAACCCAAAACCTCTTCAAATTCCGAATGTTCCCAAACCTAAAATAACCCTAAAGTTCCCAAACTTAATTCAGCCTAATTCGTCTCCCCCTTAGGTTTTTCCTTAAGAGGTGGGGGATTACGTTTTTTTTTTTTTAAATGAGTACTGACTGTAGAATGTAGTATTCCTCTTGCTGTGAATATCACGATAAATTTTTGTGCAAATCAAGTAGCTATAAGCAAGAATGTATAGGGTTGGGAGGAGAATTTGTGACCGAGACCCATACTGAAACGTCTTAGATACATTCACATTAGTTTAGCTTATATTTAACTATTATTTAGCCTAGCTTAGTTGTAATTTAGTTTACTTTAGACTTCGGCTGAAAAATGAGCAAAATTTACCAGATAGAACACGTGGCGCCCTCTGAAAACTCGGACTGAACTAATGGGGACGAATCTAACGTGTTTCAAGAGGGACTTTTTAGAGTTACAAATTCTCCTCCCAAACCCTATAAATTCTTGCTGTAAGTAACCGTTGTTTGCTGTGTTCGAGATCTGATGACGTTTGTGCACAACAGACCAAACGACACCTCCCTCTTCAGTCTAACTTTTTATGTCTCACGTGTGATATTTACATAATCAAATTTGTTTAATTTAAAAGAGGTCTTGACTATTTTACAGCCTTGAAACCCTTTAGCAACTCCTACTTTGCGGACGGGTTTTTCCTCAGATTAGTGCATACTGATTTCTGACAAGAACCGTCTCTATAACGGAAGACTGTTTCATTCGGTAATCGATCATTTCTCCTGTTTCTGCTTCAAAGATGGGGCCGTTTAGCCCGGTAAAAGTGATCCCTGTTTTCAGTGTAGCAAAAATAAAATAAAAAAAAAAACATTAAATCAAATTAATATCAAAATTAAAACTTAAAAATTCAGTAAATGTTAATTTTTTAACCTCGTACTTTTTGTGTGGGCTATCCTGTGTATAAGGGAGGAGGAGGGTCCCCCATAAGCTAATTTGCCACCGGCCCCACATAACGTAGCTATACTGGTAATTCGTCATGGGTATTCCTGTGGGAAAGCGATTCAGTTTTTAGGTTTTGCTCGGCACCATCATTTTCCTACTTGTATTAGTATTCTTGCTAGAAACCGGCTTAGCAATCCACCGGAAAACCTGAATATCTTCCATTAATATTGAGGTCGGAATTCCATTTGTCAACTCGTCCTTTTCACGGGCCAGAGCTCCCTCGTTAAGATATTTCAACCAAATCAGAACCAAATTGTGAACGTTTTCGCGTTCCAAACAGACAAACACACTCCCGGACAAGCAGACACACAAAATGTACCTCAAGTCATTGGACCACCAGCTCAAAAACCTCATCAAATGATCCGCGTCTTGAGGTAGGGAGATGGTAGTTTCTCCTTGGCGTGCCCTAAGTAGCATTTTCTGGCAGCTCTCCCAAAAAGTGATATACTTCACCAGCAAGATTTGAAAGAGTTCCAGTGAATATCAGTATGTCGGATATCGGCGGTATTGCAGAGATGGGTCAAAGCCAAAAGTTAACGTGGCATACGTTTGTGTGCATGAGGGAATGACTGTTTCCCATCTCCTTCCATCAGGCTATCCTGTGCTTTCGACAGAGCCTGGTACTTGGTCTGGCTGTTAAATGGATCCTTTACCTTCGGGGCACGCATGTTGTCTTCTTTGATGAGTCCATGAGTGCCCTGGAGGCCTTGCTCTGCTTTCCTGCTTATCTGTCCATCAGAAGACTGTTAATTTCTGCTGTATCCTTGGGCGTGTTGCGATAGCTGGGAATAATTATTCTGATGCTTACAACAAAAGGGGAGATTCTGTTCCTCTCAAAAGGGATCTCAGCCTTGTTCACTCGGACCCCTTTCCAGCTCTGCATCTGAGGTTGTCTGCTGCTTGGCAAGCCTTGCGGGGCAAACAAAATGGCAACACAGTCAAATATTTCAGTTATACTACTGTTCAACCACCAGTCCGATTTGATGGTCGTAGCCCATTTTTCTTTTTGGAGGAAAGCAAGCCGAAGGCCGAGGGTAGCTCCGTTTATGAATTCATTCAAATGTGACCTTTGTGACCGCATTACGAAATAACCACTGCATCGATTAAAACCAGATTTTGGACATTGATACCGGTACACCTAGGGAAGGTGTGCAAAAAAAAAAAAAAAAAAAACCGGAATCGTTCATGTCGTTGAGGAATAATGAAGGTGGCCAAAATGGGTCAAAAGCCAAGATTGGCATAACAAAAACTAAAAGCATTGGTTGGCATGACGTCATAGTTATTTCATGCAAAGTTTATTTTGGCAGATCAAAGTTTCTTTCTTTCTGATTAGTTTTCCCGATCAAACTATTACGTCATAAGCAGTTTTCAGATAATTGGTTACAACCCAAACTGAAGATATTTTTACTTTTCGTCGAACGATTTTGACGTTTGAATACGCCATTTTGAAGGGTTTTTTTTCCATCAGCTTTCCTATGGTTTTAATCCCAAGCAGCTCTCGTTTACTGTTTAGAAAGTACAAGGCAAAATGTTAATTTTACTGGGGGTTTTGTGTTTTAAAATGATTTTAGCATATGCTATATTATTTTAAACCTATTGATTTTAATAACTATGTAATATTATTAATAATTGTGTAATTATTATTTTAATAATTAATAGTTATATCATTCAGCCATCCCTTGATTGAATGATATAACTACTTTCAAAGGTCGAACGTTTTTGGAAACATGGCGGTTTCCTTACACCAGTTGTGGTTTTAGGTGGATCATAAGTACGTCACATGCTCATTTCACGAAATGTTTGAGCATTCTAAATTTGAAATAAATGTTTGGAAGAAGGATGAGGGAAACCCAGCTACACAGCAACGAAAGTGGAACCTGCTCCATTATATCGACAGTGGAAATAAATGTTTGGAAGAAGGATGCGGGAAACCCAGCCACACAGCAACGAAAGTGGAACCTGCTCCATTATATCGACAGTGGAAATAAATGTTTGGAAGAAGGATGCGGGAAACCCAGCCAAACAGCAACGAAAGTGGAACCTGCTCCATTATGTCGACAGTGGAAATAAATGTTTGGAAGAAGG
>JAHWFP010266638.1:0-10861 GCA_023313725.1 Lithobius niger | reverse complement strand
AGGTTAACGATATCACTTTCACTAGATGGCGCCCATCTAGCGGTTCAGAATCTGCATTTCAAAACGGTCGTTGTATAGAAAAACGCGCTCGTGATCTTGTTAGGCTTACCTTTACTGCTTACTCCCCGGTGCACGTGAACGCATCAACTTTACACTCAATAATTAAGGAGGCACATGGCGTGTTTGTTTCATAAAAAGAAATTTATTTGTGTGTTCCTTCGCTTGTTGAAAGTAAGGCCTAGACAGAACTAGACAGCAGTAAATGGCTATAGATGCTGCAACCTGTCATTTGGTGATAATCCCCCTTTTTAAGGTAAACTAAAATGTAGCCTATACTAACTTACCCTAGCTTTACGGTAAAAGTAGGTAAAGCCCTTACCTACTTTTTTTCTGTGAGTGTTCATAGGTCGGTGATTCGCATAGCATGTTACTTTGCGACACTAAGAATTTACCCTCTTTCGTATTTTCCCCACATCCCACGGAAAATACCGTGTGTAGCTTGGTTCAGAGACTGAATGCCTGGAGAAAGTCATTTTCGCTTTGGGACAGTATGCCGAATTCTTTCTGAACATTGTTCCAGAATTACGTCAATCGATCTGCTGAACATCTTATTCCCATACCATTGTTGGAGCAAAGGCTTTGTTTGGCCATCAGAAATTATCAAAACCTGCACTCTGTGGTCTCTTTGCTTTTTCCAACATAGGTGGACTTTCCTTTGTGTCACCTTTCGCAGCCTGGAAGGAGGGCCGCAAAGGAGTCAGTATTCTGCTCTTGTTCCGTCAATTTTTCCAACAGCACAAGGATAAAGGTCTTACAGGGATACAGTAAAGGAATTTTTCTGTCCAGTACTGTAATGTTCCGTGAGTCCCAGTAACCGAACTGAAATTTCCTGGTAACCAACCCAAAGCGTCTCAGTTTCATGTAGATGTTATGTATTTTAATGTGTAGGCTAATTTTCTCTATTGACCGCCCCTCTGGTCCCCCAAGCATCCGGTATCCACGTTACCAGATTACGGAAGATTTTCCATGTATGATTTCGGTAAACCATTTGTGCTGGCTGTCACTCGTAAACCTCTCTTGCATAAGCTGTGCAGTATTGCTAGCGATTGAACAAAAAACAGAAGGAATGCCTATCCTTTGTACCTTGCCTAGATTGTCACATGGCCATCTGGTCCCCAGCCACTTGCCAATTAGAAAACTATATATATATATATTTTTATTTTTTTTCTTGACAGGCCGTTTACTCTTTTTTTTTTCGGTACAGGGTACAAGTCGGTACAGGTCCAGGTTCAACTTTTTTTTTTTTTGCTTTTGTCAACTTTTATTTACTTTTGTCCATTGTTTTACTTGCTGCAGTGTAAAAATGGATGGGACGAAAGCACAAAAAAAAGTATGAAAGCAATGTAAAAAAATGTGTAAGTCAGCGGGACTAGTTAAAATGTTATTTACTGTCAATATAAGCCAAACGTAGACAGTAAAATGCTTTACTGCTAGAAAGCGTTTGTTCAATAATGCACGAGGTTGCACAAGTAACGTTCTCATCTCCTTTTCATTTCGTAATCACCATGCCAGAAGTAAAAAAAACAACATCGTTTTATTTTATTGATAATTACGAATCTTTACTTTTGGTTTGTTTTGAAAATTATTTTAGAGCAGTAACATGCCGAGGAACATATACTAGCCTATGCTGTAAGTAGGTATTAACATCAGCCAGTTAGCAAAATACGCACCAACCTGTAAAACGTAAAACTCTCTTTCCATACTGCAAGATAAAAATTCCCAGTGTTTGCTGCAAGTGTATATGTTGAGTTTTCAGGTGACTGCATTTATAAGAAAAACATAGTTAAGATTGAGTTTAGTAGGCCATTGTCGTTGATTATCATAATGGTTGTAAAATTATCAAACATAGACTACCTTTCATACATATTAATTGCACCAACCCTATAAATTCTTGAAACACTTGTAGGCTGTTTACCATTTTTTTATTAAATTTAACGGCTTTAAACAAAAATACTAATCGCTAGCTTCAGGGTTGGTTTTCTTTTGGAAGAAAATGGAAAAAAACTGGATGAAACTGGGAAATTTGGAAGATATGGAAGAAACAGTAAAACACAAAAAGAAAGGGGACAAGAAAAAGGAGTTTCAAATCTTAAATCTTTTATTTAGGAGTTTAAATGACAGCTTACAAAGTTGTCAGTAAAACCAAACTCCCGGCCTCAATAACCATCATTGATTACATTGCTGTATAGCATTCTGTAACAAAACAAACTTCGACGCTGTGTTGAGGTCTAATCGGTTTCTTAAAATTTTGAATGAATGTAAGAAAATGACAAAAAAATGAAAAAAAAAAACATGCAAACTTGGTAGCTTCAAGGACAAAAATCTAATAATTTGTTACTTCCGGAAGTTTTCACGAGTTTTTTCCGTCCGAAAGGTATTCCTTCCGGCAGAAAATAAAAACAGGAAAAAAACACCTTTTGGAGAAACGTGTGAACCATGGCCAGCTAAGTCCAAATGATTTTTCAGTTCAAATTGCACCAAGCCAGATATAAATAACAACACAGTATACAAATAAAGCCATTGGCACATAGTCGAATCAGAACTCTTAAAAAAGAACATGCACTGAAATACAAATCTACAGAAAGTCTGTAACAGTATGGTGAGGATAAATATCGTGGTGGCCGGGGACGCCGAGGGGGTCATGGCACTCCTGGTACGTACCCACAACTGAAAAGGGGGAGGGGTGGATAATGCAAATTTATAGTGGCCACAGTTGTAGCTATGGCTACATGGTAGACACCGCTCTTTTAAATGAATAAATGTATATTTCTGAGTTCTGTCATTCGGTTTGCGCCTGTGCGGGCAGATAAATTGCACAATTGCAACGCAGCACCGCCGGCCAGTTAAAGCTAAGTTCTCTGCCTCGCCTCGCTTGGTTACTGTTGCGTAATTTATTTCCTTTAGGGTGAAATTTTTTTATTATTATTGGTAGTTCGAGTGAGAATGTTGGGGGGTGGGGGCGGAAGGCCACCATTTTTGAGTTGAACCCACCAGGATAATAAAGTAACCACGTCACTGATCACGATGTTTCTTGAAAGTTAGTACTTGAGTTTAGCATCCTTCAAATCCTAGGCCTACTTGAAAGTGAATTTAGAATAAAGCTTACCTAGTAATATTCTCATACAGAAAAAATTTTTTTTAATCTTCGGGAGACTGAATAATTCTTTCTGAAGCTTGAACGGATGTCCTCTCTTTGAAACAGTCCCTGAAAACTTCATGAGACCTCGTATATTCAACGGACTGAGACCCGTTGAATATATTAAGTCTTGAACAGCTCAATGAACACTCCCCTCTTTGTACGGTTTTCAAGGCAAAAATTGGAGATCTTTGCCCTCTCCGTACCAGAAATCGGCAGTTGAGCCCTGACCAGTGCTTTATGCAAGTTCGATTTAGCTTAGTACCAATCTCAACGTTTCTACAAATTAAGCTTCTGGTTTTCGCAGCCTCTCTGACTGTGTTGGAGACTGACAGTCGGAAACAAAACTCCCAAGTCTTTTATTTTATTATTTTTGTTGCTACCTTTGCAATTGGCATCTCACCGATGAATAGTCGTGCCCCTTACTGTTATGACCTAATGCATTACATGGCATTTCGACGTGTTGAACTCGAGATTCCATTCAAGAGTCCATGTCATAAGTTACTGGATCATAAGTCTTAAGTCTTCCTGAGCACCTCAAAATCATCATAAGAGTTAATGTATGTACTCACCTTCGTGTAAATCTGCAAAGTAAGGATAAGGGACGTTATTCTGTCACCCATGTGGCTCACATAAAAAGCAAACAAGACAGGTCCCAGCAGTGATCAGTTGTTCCCATTAAAACTACTCTTCCCATATCTGTGGTGGGAGCAGTTGCAGTGTGAATTACCAAATTTGTTGTAGACCACAACCTGTCGTATTTGTTGTGACCTACTGGTAGTCTGGTACATAATTTACTCGTTCCGTATAGGGGAATCCCGTTCGACCCCCTCCGTTAAATTTCGTTAGAAATGTTCGTTTTCTGTTTTTTTTTTTAGTAGTACTGAATTCCAATGTGTGTAGGCTATACGTACTTAATTTTTTACATGAGTGTATAATTCATCAAAATCTTGTTGCACAGCCGTTAGTAACTTGCCAGCAACTCAAACACTAAAACCTCCACCTCCCCCCCCCCCAAAAAAAAAACGGATTAATCCACTGAAATTTCCACCTGAATTGCTGCTTCAGTCCACTGTTTATGATAGCAAATTGGCAGTAAAGTCCAAAGTAAAAGACCTGATGTGCTCTACCGTCTCTTCCCGTCTTTCTTTTTATTTTTCTTCCAGAGCTTCTTATCATTCTTCGACGTAGTCAAATGTCTCACCACTTCTACTTTAGTGCTTGAATCCACACCTAATTTTAATTTATGTCTCATCTAGCTAGTCTTCTGTATTGTTAGCAAGGTACAAAATATAAATCTTGTTTTGATAATAGGTCCATGGTAACAACTTATCCAATCTATTTATCATTTTATTAATTGTGTGCAATTACTTCACCTAGGCTAGATTAATGCTTATCAGTTAACCAGTAAATCTTTATAATTTTTACAGATCGCATATTGTGAGTCATAGGCTACTGATTATTGATAAGCATTTATTCTAAACATAAAGTTATTATTAAGGTTAGGCTAGGTGGATGTTTCAGTAAAACATCACACTATACTAAGCCCTGAATTAGTCCTCTGCATATTTATTGTAAGCCTATATATACGGCTAGACTTGTTGTTCACAACACTATAGTACGATGGTTTTTTTTACATTAGATATATTTTTTGGTGTGATTAATTTATTTTCACCAGGCTGACATACGGGTTTGACTACAAGTGCCATGAAAATGCATTGGCATTTTTATTATCGTAGTTCAAAATCTTTTAAAGTGGTGTTTGGCCCTGGAACTGAAGTTCAGATTTACACTAAATTCTGACATGCCTATGCTCAATAGCAAGAATTATAGGGTTGGGGAGGAGAATTTATGACTAATACCCATACTGAAACGTCTTGGATAAATTCTTATTAGTTCAGTCTTAGTTTATAGAGGGTGCCACGTGTTTATGTGGGAATTTCTACTCAGTTGTAGCCTAAAATTCAACTCAACTAAACGAAACTAGCTTGTATTTAATTATTATTTAGCCTAGCTTAGTTGTAATTTAGTTTGCTTTAGATTCGGGCTGAAAAATGAGCAAAAATTACCAGATGGAACATGTGGCACTTTCTGAAAACTTGGACTGAACTAATAAGGACGAATCTAACGTGTTTCGATAGGGTAGAGTCACAAATTCTCCTCCCAAACCCTATAAATTCTTGACAATAGTCGTCATCGTGATGTAACAGTTTCCAATGATTTTAATTTCAAACTTTTAGCTCAAACCAGTGAGAAATTGCTTAAGCAGAATGCAGAAATTTAAATACTGAATCCCATTTATAGCATACTAAGAATCATTTTCATTCTAGATTATTGACTGACTTAACATTGTTAATTAAGTTTGAGGAGTCCAAAGAAATGTTACTGGTAAGCATTGATGTCAATGCTGCTCATAGTTTTTGCTACCTTCCACTTTATTTCCTAAATAGTGGCTCGTTCCTTTTAAACACAGTATTTGTAGGAGACCACATAGCGCGAGGGAACAAGTAAAAGTTGGCAGAATTTCAGTTAGGTAATGGTCATTATTTGCGGCGCCGGCTAGGTTTGGGGAGTTGAAGGAATTACATATATGTACCATAGATTTTCCATGTCGTCAAAAATGGTGATGCCGCCCACTCGCTAGTGGCATAAAATACTTCAAACTTTTGTGATGTGATTTTCAAAAACATTTTCTGCCATGGTTGAAAGGGGGGGGGGGGGGAGTTTAGTTTCAGCATTAGTGCTGTGAACATTTTTAAACAGCAACACATTTACAAGGTGTCTAACAGACAGATGCTTTTTATTAAATTAACCATGTTCCAACTTGCATTCTTGTCTGACTACGATCGATCCTTACGACTGCTGACCGGTACAAAATGATTTGTGCTTTCTTACTACCGCTTTGTTCCCGTGTTATGCCCAGTGGGTTACGAATGTAAAAGGCGCAGCGGTGAAAGCCTGGCTGTCCACTTGCACTGGAGTACAAGGGAGGAAGAAGAGCATCGTTCTTGCAGCCTTTATCTATAGCTTAATAGCAGCCTCATAATACCGAAATAGCGTTAAAACTGAAAGAAGTTTTTACGTGTTTTGGGGTAAATTAAAAGTGGCGAAAATTTAGTAACCGGCTGGGGGCTGTAAGAAATATATTTGTTGAATACACAATACAATATTTTGTAAGTTTTCTGCTACAGGGGCCTACTCAAGGTAGAAAATTAGTGTCCCATCACCCCATTCTTTATTTAAAGGGCAATTACATCCATTTTGACATGCATGCTTTACTTTTGGATCATTTACACAATAACTAAACACGAGAATTGCGGTCAGAATACATTACGTATGTCCGGTACAACAATTTGATTATTGCATCACCAAAACACGACATGGAGACCGCCATCGTTTTGCTGGAACGCGCAGAAATTAAAGCCGACTGATGTCACTCTTCGATTTCGACTCGCAGCCGATTGAGCTAGCTCTATTGGCTGTGAGAGCTGTATCGTCTGGCGGCCCTTAGCTGGCCGACAGTTGTAGTGGCCAGCTAAGGTCGTCGGACACTTGAGCTCTCACAGCCAATAGAGCTATCTCAATCGGCTGCGAGTCGAAATCGAAAAGTGACATCTGTCGGCATTAATTTCTGCGCGTTCCAGCAAAACAATGACGGTCTCCGTCTCCGTATCGTGTTTTCTTGATGCAATAAGTAAATTGTTGTATCGGACGTACGTGACGTATTCTTACCGCAGTTCTTGTGTTTACTTATTGTGTAGGTGATCCGAAAGTAAAGCGTGCATGTCAAAATGGATGTACTTGCCCTTTAAATTACGTGTTTTTGGCCGAAATGTAGTGAGATCACCATTTGCCTGAAATGGTTGCTACTAAAAGATTTTAAGTGCGCCCATCCACTCGGGACATAGCGCCAGTGCCTGAAACAGTTAGTAGTGTGCATTGTGCAGAGTTTCATTACTTCCGAATGGTAGCTATGCAAAGTTGATGTTCAGAGTTTAAAATCGTTTACTATTCAATACGCAGTTGCTGTGTTGTTGCACACTACACAATTGCAGGGCTGCTCCGATAACACTCGTTTCCCTTTCCAATTCTGTGAATTTTTGCTTTGGCCCTAAACCAAATATTCCATAAATAGTTTACGTTTACTGTGAAAAAAAACTTTTTTCTTTTCTGCAAAATCAAAGGAGTAGACTAGGCGTTAGATCAGTTTCATTAGCTTCTTTGAGTTACTGGACACTGGCCCAGTACGGGCAGCATCGTGCTGAGCTTTACATGCTCATTCTCGAACTAGCTTCTTGGAGAAGTGATATGCCAAGTTTTGGTTGCAACACACTAAACATTGTCTTGACTGAGTGGTGGGAGTGGGATTTTTTGCATTTCGCAGTGCAGCCCGATTGTCACACCATATAATAGTCATTTGTTGCATTACATCTTCATGATCACTGTCTCGTAAAAGTGCCTTAACATATGGACATGGTCAAGGTGACATGCTTTTTTCTCTTCTGTGGTTTGACGGTCTTCCATACTACTAGCACTCCGCCATTTACCAAGTAATTAGCTTGTCCTTGTGAACGCGTCCTTCTCAGTGTGTGTCCTCGTAAGCCTCGAATTTTTCCTCTTGAGAGTCAGTAAGGAAAAACATAATTCAGCTGTACCCTTTGGCAGCCAACCAGGTTTGCTTCGCCAGGATCTCCACAGTACTTGGACTACACTGACACTGCACATTTGTTAAGAAGCCTTGACCTGATGCTAGTAACATTTTAAAACTATCAATCAATTCTCTATAAGGCTTTGCTTGCACTCCTATCATTTCCTGTAGCATAGTTGAACACTGGAACTTTCTCTATTGTTCGTTTACATCTGCTGGTCTCGTTACCGGGAAGCATCCTCCATTTTGAACGTTTGAAGCAGTTCCTGGATGATCTTTTTTTTTCTTACTTATTCATGTATCCCAACCTTCAGCATTTCGTCCATAACTGCCGATAACCATTTAATCCCCTTCACAAACTGGTTTTACATTTTTGGACTGTAGATCTAAGGATTAATTTTATGTGGTGTGGATCCGTAATCAGATGGCTAGGTCAAGGAAGGTTGTGCCACTCTCTCACTTGTGGTGATGCATTACGCTTAGATGTAACATAAATATGAGTAAACAGAAACTACAGGCTTTTGCTTCTGTAGATCTCTCTGCTCAACTTCAGCAGTCAGATAGTTATTAAAAACAAATGCAAGATGATTTTTAGTGCAACAATGGGCTCGTATCACTAATGACCGTTGCTGTTACTTATCCATTATGATGTGGGAGCTTTAAAAATATCAAGCTTTCGTCTACTTTGGTTTTCATAGTACTTACTATCAGCAGAAATGCAAACCAAAAGTAAGTGTAAAATTCGGGTGGGAATTCTGCATATTTGGGGAATTTTCGGTGATAACTGTGACTTTCCTCAGGCCTCTCTCAACACTACACGTGTTTACAAAATTATTCCATGATGGGAAACGGAAAATGACGTTATATACAATATATATACACAGATTCAAAAGATGCGCTCCTCTCAGTTGGCATTGGGTGTCTTGTTTTTGCTCTTAGCTGGTCTTTGAATCCAAAGTTTGAGGTTGAGGTTTGCTGATAGATCAGGAGGTATGAACTGTGCGAGCGTAGGGTATACAGGGTCTTGTATGTTCTTTAGTGGAACTCCCTGATTTTGGAAATGTTGGATTGCAATTGTCTTCAATGGCTCGAAGGCGTGATTCATTGCACGTGTTGGAACTGAGTAGGACGTTTGTATTTCTCCAGTCTGCCTAGTGTTGGGTTGTAATTTCGTGGGTAGCGATTCCATTCTTTCTGTCTTGGTTGAGTGAGTCAGTGTAGTGTTCGGAGATACGGGATCGAATTCACCTTTTATGTGGGAGCTTGCTTGAACAGTTGGTCTAACAGGGATAATTTTCCCATCCAGTAGGCCTAATTGTAAATAAATAAAAAATCACAAAGTGAAGAATGGATATAGAAAACGGTCACCATTAAAACCTGGCCTTTTGAGAATACAGGACACTGACCCAAGATAGAAAGACAACTGCATTGGTTGGTGCTTGAACGCAGATCTTCCCACATACCAAGCTGGGCATTATTATCAATGGGCTGCAGTGTTAGACCCTGGCCTCAGACACCAGTTTAGCTTTGAAGCTATTTGTCCTTCCCCTTTGGTCACAAACGTAACAAGGAGGGAAGGCGTAAAATAAATTGTTGCTGCATTATTATAGTATGAATGACAAGAAGCAATTGGTTTCCTTCCTTGTTTCTAAGTTTGTGACCGGTTAACAATACGATAAGTTGAACAGATTCTAAGCTTGTCTGGTCCCTGGAAGTGCAGTTGTACAGCTCCCGGCCTAGTAAGTGGGAAGTATTGGGTTCAAGCACCACTCATGGTAGTTTTCTTTTGCTTCTTTCACAGATTTATGCTTCTTACAGGCTATTCTTACAGGCTATTCAAGGCCTGCTTTTAATGCTGGCTGTTTGCAATGTTTAGTTAGTTATTAAGCCTCTATTTTTTCCAGGTCATGACGTCTCATAGTCAGCGCTCAAAAAGCATAACAACACTGCCAAGTGGTGCTCTTGTGGAACTTCAACACAATGAAATTGTTTGCCGCCGTAACTCGGCAACCGAGCACGCTGGAGGAGATTACGTGACACAAGGTAAAAATTAAAAGCAAACAAGCCCTTTTTTGTCTGTAAAAAATATAACGTTCAAATTTGTACTACTGTTCTCACACATGCAAAAAAAAACAAGCATTTTCTCGTATATGGACAGCTTTAATTGCATCAAGTTCTTTTATTTCTTGAACAGTTCCAAATGGCTTGTCTTCTAATGACGTGGAAATTGCCGTAGAATTCCCTAACGTGGCAGATGATGAAAAGGCAGGTGAAGATTTGACGCCAAATGCTTCTCAGCATTATGTGTAAGTATCATCATTAGTTCATTGCTATGAAAGTTAATATTTCTAAATGTGGAAAGTAAGGCTGCACCGATACCAACTTTACCAATCCGATACCGAACCAGTTTTAAAAATTTTGCCGATACCGATATCCAAAATTGTATCCTCAATTTTTCATCTAAGATTTTCTGGAAAAAGTCCAATAAGAAATAAGAAATTTTAAATAGTAATCCACAGTTGAAACATAGCTAGGAAGAAAACAAAACGCCGTGAATTGCATGTTGTAATCTTGAACGGTTTCAGAGTTATCGATATTTCTGCGAAAGTTACAGACACCGATACCGCAAATATCGGCAGCCGATCTGATCCAGTATCAGTGCAGCCTTAGTGGACAAGTGAATAGTTCTGTTGATTTGGTTTTATTAACAAAAAGTAAGTCATCTAAGCTTAGGGAGATTAGCCTAATTACAAAAATGTTCATATATAAAACATTTTCTGTAAGAAAAATCATGTTTCATGAAAAAATTGTAGGGCTGTGAAGGAAGGGCAACACACAATCTTAACCTTTGCTGTCCTTTACTTGTAATTTTAGAGATGAGTGGGTACGCAGTTTCAAATGTCCCGACTATGCCGACAACTTAAAGCGAATGGGAGTTGAAGGACGGTTGCGTAGTAGCCGGTTTCGAAGTGTTTGCTGGAGGGTGAGTTAAATGTCTGCTGGGTTGTGGGATCACT
>JAHWFP010266632.1:0-13304 GCA_023313725.1 Lithobius niger | reverse complement strand
TATTTCTTCAAATATTGGTATGATCGGGATTAGCCCAGCCTTAATAATTAGGGTTTGTACGTCACAGACGAAATCATTTGCAAGGCTTTTTAAAGCTTAACGTACTAAAAAGTACATGGCTCTTTCCAGTAATTAGCAAATTTACCTTTTATATTACAGTATTTTAACAGAAATTCAGCGTTGGCACCACTGCGTTGCTAGTTTAACATTTACTGCAAATTTAATTTCTTTAATCTATACATAATTACTATGAAGAAAATTTATTTTGCACGCACAAGAGGCTCAATCTCAAGTGAGTTTACACAATATTCACCAAATTTTCGACAGTTTTGAAGGAAAAGGTGTCGCGTTCACTTTTTAACGTCTTCTTCAGGCCTTAGGTCATGTTTTTTGCTGGCATCACATAACGCACTTGCTCGTCGTTTTTCATTGCCGCAATCGTAGCCTCTGGTACTTGTCAGTCTTGCCACTCCATTTTGTGCAGTCGCTGAAAAGGTCCCTTCTTACAAGGTTGAGGATGGTTGCCGAATATTAATTTCTTTCCTTTTACGTGGGTTAAGCAGATGAGATGTTTTGCATATGCTGTTATTAGATCGAATTAGCGTGTTGGTTTGCTCCCTATGAATATCCAGGGAACATCAAATCCAGCTACCAGTTAATGCTTATGGGAGTGTTTCGCAAGCAAGATGAAAAGCAATCCCTACGAGTACACCAAGTTACGGACAACCGCCAATTTTGAATGACACACGAGAGGTTGAACAAAGTAGTTGTGGGAGAATGTGATGCCCGATGAAGATAGTGTTGTGAATTCCACGTCCAACGTACTAGTACTCAAAAATTTGCTTATGATATACCTTTTTGATTTGAAATTGTGCATATTTTGTTGAGGTCTTCGAGAGATTGAGGATGGGTCCGTTTCATTTTTTGACTTCAGTTCCGGTTTTGATTTTACATGCCCACAAAACTGCGGTTTCGGTTACAGCATCGGTGTTTGCCATCCCACCCCTCCCATCTGATTTTTCAAGTTCTTTTTGAAACAGTAGTATTATTAGCTTCTAACTCGCTCCTACCTTTACTTTCAGTAGTGTCATTGACCATGGGCCTGGCTGTGCCACCATTTTCCTCTACTTTTTTTTTTATGACCGAGACCTTTGCTATCATTTATGCGTAAGAAATCATAACTATTTAAAAATTTAATACAAATCAATCTTTGATTTTTCAAACACCATACGAAAAACCGATAAAATCTGAATAGATTGCAATTTCGATTTTCAGTACGGTAAAACCTCGATTATCCCAACTAACTGGGACCGAAGGGTGTTCGGATAATCCACATTACACGCAAAATAAGAGGAAAACGTTTTTCTTTACTCAGTTTTAGTATTTGTGAACTATGGTTGAGTGTATACAACTACTGATTTTGTATGAAATGACTCCTGATACTTATATAATGCAAAGTCAATGTTTATTCTTTCTCTAAAAAATGGCAAATTTGTGAATATTTTGTAAAAATGTTAGTTCGGACAATCGGGGAGTTTGGTTAATCGGGGTTCGGATAATCGAGGTTCCACTGTAAAAACCGAAAATTCGGTTGTGTTTTCACAGTTACAGACCCACCCCTACGAGAGATTAAATAAAATTCTACTATATACACGTGCTTACCTCTTGTTCCAGCTTAACTGGTGCCCAGAGTGCCATTCCATCAAAAATGTTGACCCTGCCCAGTAATGCTCTGTGGTCGTTCATCATCCCCTTTCGCAAGGCTATACTTTCAATATCGGGGTCATAGTTAACATGATACTGGTATAGCGACATCTCTGGAGTTTTCTTCACCGCAAAATAGTTAGCTCTAAGCCTAATCGGGTTACCAGAAGCACCTGCAGGAAAATTTCAATTGCATTCTACTTAGAAAATTTAATTCCAACCATCAATTATTGTAGATTCAGATTCACTAAGTCAACAAAGAATACACGAAAGAATGAGGCGTAAGGTTTTTAAATCAATCGCCCCACCCCCCATTTGTAATGCACGTACTTTACATTTGCTGTTTTTCTCCAGGTTTGCCGTACTTCTTCAGCCAAACCCCGCTGTCCATTCAGCTTTCAAGTTTTTTACGGCATTTTATTATGTATCAAACTTTACTAAATTTTTCTTGCTGTAAAATCGGAACTTCAGCAGATTTCTGTGAATTTTAAGGTCCCTAATACTGTGCCTATCCAAGAGACATTTTGAATTCTGGTCACAAAACAAGTCTTAAATACTTATAGTTTTTCATTCCATAACAAAACTGTTGGCTTTAGTTACTCGGAAGGTATTTATTGTCATAAAATGTTGCTCATACGACCAAATAATTCAAACATTTGAGGATGAGTAGGGGGGGGGGGGGGGCGCGAAAAAACTTGCATTGAAAATGATGCTTATATTAGTGACAGGCAATAAAATTAGTAGGGGATGGTAACAGTTAAAGACAGACTTACCGCGTTTGTCTGTAATGTGAGATGGTCTGGTTGCTGGCTCAAAATCTTCTGGCCGACCTCGAGAAGCACCACGACCAGCAACTCTGCGACCGTTTCCGTTACCATCACCGCCTCCAGCACGCTCCAACTGAAGCCCAGCAAGCTGTTCCACAAGACCTTTTTCTATAAAATTTACAAAGCATTGCATTGAAATCAAAGTACAAGGTTCGTAAGAAACGGACTACGATTTTCACAAGTTCAAGTTCCCAATATATTTAGTTTTTTCCAGCAACTACAATTTATACGTAACAGAAAGAGGCTTATCAACATGGCTGCATTTTACAGCACCTTTCTTTGCAATCATCTTCTTAACAAATAATTTTTATTTTGTACCTTTAGTTTAGTGTTAATTCAATGCATCGGTGTCAATGGTTCGCTACATTTCAATAGACGAACTTATTTTCCGATGATTTTTTCCAATGGATTTTTACAACATATTGCATATTGTTCGAAATAAATCCACAAAACCAGATTTAAGCAGAATCCAGGTTAACTGAAGTTTCTCACCAGATTGAATCCGATTGAATTACCGAAGAGTAATTTTGTATTAATTAGGGATTTAAAAGCCTTGGCTTTCTGCACGTCAGGGTGTCTGGTCTGCAGGTAGGGGGTGAAAATGCAGTTAGGCCTAGTCGGGTTCAGGAACAAGTCTTTTGCAAGAACTTTATTCAAGACCCTTTGTAGATTGTTATTAACAACTTGAGAACGGCCCAACCTATCTTCTTGAAAAATAAATAGACATAAATCGCTGGAAATAATATTAAGGAAAATTGGAAAATTTTCGCTGTTGGCTTTTTCCAATTTTCCTTAATATCTTCTTGAGAATAGCGCCATTCAAAAGCTCGAGAAAACGGTATTGGTGTGTTTAAACATCAAAATTCGGTCAATTTGTGACAAAATTTATAGCAAAAAGATGAACATGGGAGTAGGGACGGGAGATAATGAAATTTCGATTATGCGATTATTGCAGCACCTTGATATGCGATATTTTTCAACGTGTAGGCCAAGCTGTCTTAATTTAATCACTTGGTCATAACAGCTCTAGTACTACAGTAATCCTACTTACTATGCATATATAGGCCTAGTAATACTACAACTAGGCCTAAATGCACATAGATAGTAAGCCTAGTTAATGTCATGTTAATACAACATTATGAACAAAATTTAATCTTATTTATTCAAAATAATTAAGTACTTTCAAATGTTTTAAGTTTTTGAAATACGATACAAACCGCACTCGCCATATAATCTATACCCACAAAAAAAAAAAAAAACTGCACGGTAGTACGCAATCCGAACATCTTCTGCAGTGATTTGTGAAGATGTGAAAATGCCGATATTAATTAATCAACAGACAAGCACTTTACGTTGTAACATAGTCCTGTTTCAGCAGTTAAGTAGCACTTTTTCTTATCCATTTGGACGCCAAGTTTGTTGGAAAATGTAGATAACATGCTTTTTTAGAAATAATTTCAGAACGGTTGCAACTAGAGAATTTTGGATTGCGCCACTGGAAAGCTGGCGAAAAAACGATTAAAATGGTGTATTTGAACGTCAAAATCGGTCAGTATTTAGCGAAATTGTTGACAACATTGGGAAGCAGCCGAAATGAGCTCAAAGCTGCTATGATCGCAAAACGCGACCTATCGCGATATCGAAAATCGCCCATCCCTACATAGAAAAAAAAAAGGATAAATCTTACTGCAATACGCCAGCCTTACTGTGACTTGGCGTCACCAGTTGCTCCGATTCCGCCACAGGGCTCAGAAGCAGAACATTTTCAGCCAGTCTGAGACAAGCTTTTTACAAACAAGAAAAAAGGTCTGCAGGGAGGGCATCTGGTCAGTAGATACGGGGTGAAAGTGGAATTTTTTGTGTGCCAAATTTTCAGTTAGGCCTATTTGGGTTCATGAACAAGTTACCTGCAAGAACTTGTCACTTTTTTGCTAAGCAACATGAAAACAACCCAACCTATCGTCTTTTGAGAATAGCACCCTTCAAAAGTTCTTAAAAACCGTTCAAATAATGTATTTTGAAAGTCAAAATCTTGTCAAATCAGGGTGGTTTCAAAAGGCCCTGATGCAATTCCCCGATTTTTCCAGATTTTCGAGAGCAATACTAACACTTTTCCCAGTTTGGGGGGGGGGGGGGTCGAATGAAGGTGCAGTACAAGACAATTTTTTTTTCATATTTCACTCAAAACGCAATAACTACATCGCATTGCACTGCCCTAACTGGTGTTGGTAAAGACCAGGAGAGAGCCACAATCTAACAAAAAAACTCACTTAACACGTAACGACCAACATTACTTAGGCCTTAGGGAATTTTCGCTTTATCAGAAACGAAACAAAAAGGCAATAAGTTTTAACAGAAATAACGTGAAGGTTAAGTAAAAAAATAAAATCCAAATTCATTCTTTACGGGGGAAAGATTTTCCGGAAAATGTTCAAATTTCCCCGATTTTCGGTAAATATTATTCAAATTCTCCGAATTGTCCAGACTTGATAAATTCCCTGAATTTTCCCGGTTTTCCAAGAACATCACCTGCAAATTTTTGACGAAATTATCACAAAAGGAAAAAACAAGCAGGATCAACCGCACTGCAACACAGCCAGCTGTACTGCGATGTAGCATAACCCTCGCTCAGATTCCGACACAGGGATCCCATTTTTTACTTTCACATGAATTGGCTGGGAGTTTTTGATCTGATCAGTGGAAAAGCTATGTATTTAAAACACCGGGCGTATTTGGACACCTGTCCTTGAAGGGTTAATGTATGTAAATGTTGGAACTGCTTTCATTTTCCTGTTTTTGCCCCCACGTGCGTGACACTTTTGCTACAGTCACTAAACATATGTACCTGTTACAAAAGCTATACACAGGCAGGATGACCAAAAATAGGGAGATATGTCCTTTATATTCAAAGACATCAACCCTCTTCAATGTTGACTGTCACTCGCCATTTGGCCAATGAAATTTAGCACCTGGACACATGAATTTAACAGTTACCGTTTTACATAAATAATGCAAACTTAAGCTAATAACTTACCGCCTGGTTTTGGTTCTCCTCGGATTCCCCCACGATGTGATGCACGTCCACCGGCAGGTGCAGGAAGAGGTGCAGGAGCGGCTGCAGCAGCTTGAGGTGCAACACCAGGAACGGGCTACAAATAAACCATTACTATTAGGCTAGTCCTATTGATGGTTTTACCCAGTTCTGTTTGATACTAGAATTGCCACAATTTTGAAAAAAAAAGAAAAACAAAACATCGTCTGGGGCACAGTACAGGGTTCGGTAGACTCCCTTGCCATGCAAAGTAAAGGGTGGTCCACAAAAAACTGACGACCCAACATTTTGTAAGTCCATCTTTTCTAGTTAGCACCCCTCAGAAGCGGACGGACATCAAAGCTAATGAAACGGGGAAAATGTCCGTCCTCTTCTGATTCTGAGGGGTGCTAACTATGAAAGCTGGACTTAAAAAATGTTGGGTCGTCAGTTTTTTGTGGACCACCCTGTATACAATTCTGATAAAATACATTTTTTTCTCTGCTTACATCCACTATTGCATTCAGTAACCATTATAGGTAAATACTGTTAATTCCAAACCACTTCAAGTTCATCACTTACTAGGGTGACTTGAATTTTTAAGTTAACACGTGACAGGGGTACAAGCAGGATTTTCAAGTGGCTTTCCCCTAATTCAAATAATTTGTGCACCCTTCGTCAACTAAGTAGCCTAGGGAAGGCTTGAGAGTTCCCCCAGTAGGGTCTGTAACACAACCCCAGCAAATGTATTTTAAGACTATTTTGGTACTGCTTAAAAGCCTCTGGTAAATCAAATAAACAAAATGTAAGTCATTCAGAAGAATGCACCCCCTGAAAAACGAAAGGGAGTTGAGAGTAGAACTCTGAAACCCCCCTGGAAGAGCTACTGAGCGATTCTATAAAACAAATTTGAAAAATAAAAAACATGTGGCAACACTGGTTTGGTCAAGCTTAAGGACAGTTAACTTGTGAGCAGCATTTTAACTAAGGGAGTTAAGGATCTTACCCCTCTCTGAGCACCGGGAGCTTGAGTAGTGGGTTCTTGTGGTCCGGGTCTCCTAGTTCCTTCGGGTTGGGGTGGCTGGCCCCTTGACCGGCCGCGGGCCCGACCACGAGCTCTGCCTTGGCTAGGGTCACTCATCTTCGTTACTCTAAAAAAAAATTTATAAACAATTAAATGCGGCAAATACTGCACCAGTGTTTATCCTTGCAAGGTCATCGCTAGTTTTTTTGAAAGGAAAAAAAGGCAAACTGATAAATCTTGAACAACAATTTACAAGTTTCTCAGGAAAATAATTTCCAACAGATGAGGCATGCAGGATGAGGGTATCCTACTTTTGCTTAGCACAAAAAGCATTTGCTATGGTCAATATATGTTGGGAAATGGCGCGAGCCATTTTGGCAGTTTGTACCAGTCTGCAAAAAGTCAGTCTGGCACGACATTGTTGTAACACATGCAGTGTGTTGTCTTACCGCTCTCGGTAACAAGATGTCAGCAAAGACGGACGTGTGACAGCAGAGAGACAAGATGGTTAGGCAACCAGACAGGGCTGTAGCTTAGCTAAATGTGACTGCTACGCTTTGGACTACCCTGGTCTAACGATTGGCCTAGAACGGCCATAGTTGTGTGGGCGATCGTCAGAACCGCTGCAAAAGTGCAGCAACGTGAAGCCATCGTCATCCCGCCAGACTGAACAAGATTCACAGGATGGGAAGGTAATTATCCAGCCTTCCCACCAGAATTCCTCAACACAACGTTCATTTTGTATGTGTGTTTTGTGTTGTTCTGATGAAGGTGAACGGCCCAGGTATTTCACCAAAAATTTAAAAAGGGAACTTTTGAGTGTTCCGAATGAAGTGACGAATAGTCCTATAGGTGGTAAAGTATAATTCTACTTTTGTGATATTTACAATAAGTCACTTTATTCATGGCATTAACATTTTGAATTTTACTGCATACGCAGCCTGCCGGATTTATCAGCTCGTGCATCCCAATTGTTCAGGACGTCTTCGTTAAGCTCATCACGCATCAAATTCTGGAGGTTCAGTGTGGACGGTGCTTGAATGTTCAGAAGGGTCCTTACCACTTTTTTCGTGAGCTTGGATAGATAAACATTCCAATCAGCGAAGATGTTGATCTGGTTTTGAATTTGAGACAATGAGGTCCAGGTGTCTTATGTGATACCGTGCCCAGCTATACATGAACAGCAGAGACAGTATAGCATGGGAGGACACCCGGACCCTTATTGTTTCAAATTCAAAACAAGATCGACATCTTAGCTCATTGGAATCTTTGGCTATCCAAGCTCAAGAAAAAAAGTAGAACCTTATGAACATTAAGGCCCCATCAACACCAAATCCAATAGTTAATGCGTGATGAGCTAATCGAAGACCTCCTAAACAATTGGGATGCACAAGCTAACAAATCAGGTTGTACGTGCGACGAAATTCAATATGTAAACACCGTAATGTAAACCCGAGTGCAAAAAACTCGATCACAGGTTCATCAGTCATAATTCGGAGGATTAATATATTTACCGCCAACCTTCACCAATATCGGTCGCCACTCGCCAAATGTCGAAGGAAATTCAGCAGTTGGCGACTTGATTTTTAGCCCTACTGGCCAAAATAACTGACTAATGCGGAAATTGTCATATCTCGGGAACCGTACTAGCTAGAAACAAGCGGTTTGCGTCATTGCATGCAGATTTACAAGGGCTATCCAACTAAACATGCTATATTGTTACTAGCTTCTTTACCTGATTGGGGAGTTAGATAATTTAAAACAACTAAACATTAAGTAGCAACACACCCACTAATACTATTTCTACATGGCGAGTAAGTAATAGACAATGGCGAGTGGATTTTAATATCTACTGGCTAAATGGCGAGTGCCACACAATTCACATTCGTGAAGGTTGTTTACCGCTCATTTTCCCAAATAAGACTGTTTACTTCTTGCAAATTTTCAATGGCTGGCTGCCATCTTCCTCAGGCATTACGACAAAAGTTTTGTTGATTCTTGTGTTCACTGCATTGTCGTAATGCTTGAGGAAGATGGCAGCCAGCCATTGAAAATTCGCAATAAGTAGTCTTGTGTAAAAATGAGCGGTAAATATATTAATTCTCCGAATTATGACTGAATTTGATGAAAACTTTCACAGTAACACAACGAACAGTTTATTCAACGATAAAAGGATGCTAGGAAGTGTGGAACCCAAAGCGGAGAAATCTTGAATGACAACCACACAAACGAAATAAGTAAAATTAAGCAATTCTTGACCACAATGCATTGAACAATTATTTTTTCAGCCAAATATCAACTTAGCATCATGATCCTCCAAGTCGAATTTCACAAGTACACCCAGGCTGCTGTTCATCCTCAATTTTTACAGATTGCAGTAGTATGATCACAAATGTGACATGTAGGCAATCCCCCCGCTCCTTTTTTAGGGTTGGTTGTGAGAATGTGCACTGAAAAATTTATTTCTAAGCCAAACATTAGCATCACAATTGAGTTCAGCTCCATAAGTAGTCCATACTTGAAACAAACTTGGTACGTAGGAAAGCATTTGCCCATAGACAAACAATGCGATTAATAATCCGAAGCAAATTTTTGGGAACCACTTCCACAGCGCGTCCAACCATCGATCTGTATACGTTGGTTGTACTATCTCCGTTGGTGTAAAGGGTAAATTAAGGTCGCCGTTTTTCGAAAATAAGGTGAGTTTTTTCCAAATTTACCTAACCTAACCACATAACACCAGAAACTGCAATCAAATTCTTAAACCTTTCTAAACTTCACGCGCCGGAATCTAGATAGGCCGGCCATCTTCCTTAAAGCTTCTGCGGTAGTAGACCCAATTTTTGTTAAAGTGAAAATGGAGACACATCGCGTAGCCTAGGTGTCAGTCCAATTTTTTCAGTTGGTAGTCTGTTCCTTGCACTAGCTCACTGGTTAATACATGCTTATCAATTTTTCTAAAAAAAACTTTTTGATGGGCCAGCCAGTGTCCCACAAAACTTTGTCAATACAAAAAAAAAACCTCACGCATTTATAAACTACACCCAAAAAATGATGGACGTTCGACACCACATTTAAATAAATTATGCCGCCACACTATTAAACAGCAGCTGTTGCCATGAGTCCACTTCCTGCAGACTCTAAATAAGCAAGAGGTAATGTTTGTCTAGTAATTTTTACCTTTTTTTCATCAGTCTCTAGTTGGTTCGTAACTATTTCAAGCATATCTTGGGCACATTGCCGAGATCACAGCACCGTGAATATGGATCCAGGCAAACACAAAAAGATAGTTTTTAGGAAAACTTAAGATTAGTTTAGAGTTGATTAGGTTTGGTGAGGTTAGGTTAAGGTTAGGGATGGGTCGGTAACTGGAACAGAGACCGAATTTTCGGTTTTTACTGAAAACCGAAACCGATTCGGATTTTGTGTCGGTTTTTCGAACGGTGTTCGAAAAAGCAAAAATTAATGTTTTTCGAATTAAAAAAAAATATCATTTTATACGTATAAATGATAGCAAAGGCTCCTAATCATTAAAAAGAAACTATTAGACGAAAATGGTGCCACAGCTAGAACCATGGTCTATGACGCTGCTGAAAGTGAAAGCAGTAGTTAGAAGCTCGTAATACTACTGTTACATGAAATAAAAAAAATAAAAATAGCTGGTTGGGGTGGATGGTGGCAAAAACCGATATCGAAACCGAAACAGCGGGTTTTGTGGGCATAAAAACCGAAACCGGAACCCAAGTCAAAAAATGAAACGGACCCATCCTTAGTTAAGGTAGGAATGGTGTCATTAGGCAGGTTTTAAACAAGATCAAGGCATAGTTTTCAACCGATTCCCCGGAACCAGAGGGGTCCACTACCACAGAAGCTCCAAGCAAGATGGCCGGCCTATCTAGATTCCGTCGCATGAAGTTTTCCGGCTAAGTTTTTGGTTGCGTTTTCTGATGTTATGTAGTTAGCCGCAGCGAGCGCGACAGCGCGAGCGAGGCTCGTAATTTGGAAAAAAATTGACATCATTTTCGTGAACGGCGACCTTTATTTACCTTTTACACCAATGGCGACAGTACAACCTTCCACATATACAGATCGATGGTGGAGGAGCTTGGAGCCGCTGTGGAAGTGGTTCCGAGTCATCAAATAACCGCACGACAAATAGTTTTTTCGAGGTTATTTTATACACTATCAAAGGGTATAATCTGGTAAATCCATTAAATTTGTGTGGTTAAGAGTGGGTAGTGGTTTAAAATATTAAGTCGCTAACTGGTACGCTTATTTACTGCCAATTTTCTCCATCGTGTAGTTAATTCGCAAGCAGAAACATATTGAATGTAAATAAACACTCTAATCTATTTATTCCCCTAGCAACTTGATTCACATACACCACACTGCAGGTGTATTATGAAACGTTCCCCAGAATTCACCCGAACGTGGATTCGCTCAAGTAGCTCAGAGTAAGAAAGAACCCCCTGGGGGTTTGAAACTTCCCCCCCCCCCCAAGTTATCCGTAATACCCCCATTCCCCTCCCCTTATCCATGTGCCACATACCATGACCTAGGTCAAAATACTTTCAACTTGCACCGTGCATGCAATACTGAATCGAAACGATGTTAATTTCACCTAATTTACACCATATTTGAACTACACGATAAGATTCTGTGACAAAACCACCAGATTGCACGAATTCAGTTAAAATGTTAAGAAAGCACACCATGCGCGCTGCCCTAAAAGTAAAAATAAAAGTATATGGTTAGGCCTAACCCCTCAACAACGAAACTAGTTCAAAATACGCGACTATAAAACGTCACTTCACTTAAATAACACCAACATTTAGAAAAAATATTCCTCATTGTTGTAACACGCTTACCATCGAAGACAAACTTACCAAACACGTCTTACAAATGAAGGATATCAGAAGACAACTGTTAAAAAGCAACCACAATAATGGCGGACAAGTTGTTTTTGCCAAGAAACGGGAAGAGACGCGGATATCGCTGCGGTCACGTGATCTCCACAACCAATCAGGGAACGAGGAAGCGGTCACGTGATAACCAAGGCGGCAAACACAAGCAGGGGGGGGAGGACTCGCATGTGGCAACTTGAAAGCTACCGTATTGAACCTTTGAACGTAAACCAAAATTATATTTCTCTAATGACAAGCTCTAAGACCTGATGAAACGGTGGGAAAGTATCTTAAGTATGCTAGTTAGTTTATAGGTTAGGGTGTTTAGGTTGCGCTATTTATAGAAAACATGTTGTGTCAGTGGTTGCTGGTCGAAACTAGTTAGCGCTCCGTAAATCCTGAATCCCATACTTACGTGTGCTAAAAATACATAATGTAATTACAGTAATGACTTATTTAAAAATTATAAGTTAAATTAAGAAGCTCCCAAGACAAGTTATATGTATAATTTTACATTTTATTGTATTACATTTGTGGTGGTCATCCCCAGGCTACGATCTCACAAAACCAAAATTATAACGCACAGATTTTTAATGAAGCGTAATTATGCGCCTATAATCGACTGGGGCCATGAGTCCCAAAATTATAGGTAGTGCGACAATTCAGTCCCGTCTAAAGTAAATCCATATGACAATTCTGTCCGCAAAAAAATAATAATAAATGAACTTTGAGAAGCGGCGTGAATAGAAAGGTGGCAAAGTAAAAAAGAACAAGTTTTCTATTTTGCGCCTGATGAAAAAAAAAAAGGCGCAAGCCTTTGCCAGATGGGGCCACACGTGTGAGTACAGAAAGTCGACACAACGATTGTTAACTGTACTCCCCACGAAAGTACAACTTTGGGCAGAAAATAATTCCTCGATTACGTATTAACTGGCATTGCTCACGACATTACGTTTTATTTATTTTTTCAATATTTTTTAAAGGACTTTAACATAACTTGGGACCAAATTGTCGTAGGTTTCCTTTTTTTTTCTTGAGACAATAGGGCAGTGACACAAGGTAGTATTATTGTATATCACTCTATGCTGGAGCCAATAACACGGTTAGCTGCAAAGGTCACTGGAGGGGGAAAAGAAGGGCCGTCTTAATGAAGTCAAGGCTGTTAGTGCGACTTTCTTAGGCCTATAACGCGCGATTTTTGCCGATTTGTTGGCAGTAGCTGACATTTTTAAGCAAGTGGGATCTTTTCTTTTCCGATTACAACCTAGCAGCATAAGGGATTGGAGAAAACAACGTATTTTTTAAGCCTATGAAACCCGCTCTCAAAGCACTGCCTTTACTAGAAGTACCGTTGTTTAACCCTCCATTTTAATCTAGTGCCCCTTGCAACTATCTCTCTTCTAGCCAATATGACGTCACATGACGCTGCTCTATAGAGCAGTGACATTTGCCGCCATATTGGCAACAGTATGGGTTTTGGAGGGCATAACTATAAGGTGCACTACATAAAATTGGAGTGAAAAATAACGGACGAGCGGATTTCTTACGCTTAAAATAACGTTGTTTTCTCCAACAACAAAAATCGCGCGTTTTAGGTCTAAGATATCGCTCTTCACAGCATCGGCTTCAGTATGACGCACTTCTGTTTCTCTCTGCAGTGCTCCTTGCAGCTAACCCATTAAGGCTCCACCATAGAGTTAAATACAACGTTATTGTATATAACTCTATGGTGGAGCCAGTAACTGGGTTAGCTGCAAGGGGCACTGGAGGGGAAAAAGAAGGGCGTCTTACTGAAGCCAATGCCATTAGACTGG
>JAHWFP010266630.1:0-20875 GCA_023313725.1 Lithobius niger | reverse complement strand
AAAAAAGAATGCTTGGTTCTGCTTTTGGTGCAGCATTTGCGGTACTAGTGCTACTGGTACCAGTTAGCGTTTGGTACCGGCCGACTCGATGCCCCCTCAGGTCGAGTGCAGCCATGCTCATCCGTTTTACATTCTGAAACGTGGGGTTTGTTTGTGCGCTAGTTTGACCAGCGGGAAGCACCGCTTCGTTTCTTGTAGGTTTGCTTCCCTACGTTACCTCTGAGTAACTCCGCCAAGCCAGCGTTGATTCAATAGAGAAAAATGAGTCGGGCGGTGGTACGTACGTTCGCTGGGCCATCATGAACTTACTGGCCTTCGTACCTTCTCACCAATCCTCACAGGGAGTCGAACCTTCGACCCTGCAGGTGCTGTCCATAATCCGGGTGCATCTTGGTACATTATGTGTTGAATTTTGTCATAATCTGATGATTTCGGCCACAACCTGTCAAAATACCACAGATTGCTTGAGCATAATTGGAAAACGGTTCGTCAGGGGCTTGAGTTCGTTTTTCCAGTTCACATTTTAGTTTCTCTTCATAATTTGGACCTTCGAATTCCAAATTAAGATCGCCCACAAACGCTTCCCAAGTCTTAAAAGTTCCGAAAACCCTTAACCATCTTTCTGCCCCACCTTGCATGGCGAGGTGAATGACGGTTTGTAACACGTACGCATCTGCTAAGCCTAATGCACTGACGTACATTTCTAGACTTTGCAAAAATTAACTCGGCGATTTGTCGTTACCATGCCCTTGGTACGTTGACATGGCGACTTTAGGAGGCCTTCACCTGAAATCCTTGAAAACGGTTTCGTGCAGAGGTGTGCTCTGAAAAATCGTTGCTACGACCACGGGCTTCACCCCCATTGTCGTAATTTTGGCCAGTCCGACTATGAATTATTTTGCTCCTAGCGTTTTTTTTATTACTTCCAGATTTCACCAAAATCCACCACGAAGCCATGGCTCGTATGTGGTGCACATTAGTATGTTGACAACAATTTCATACAATTTGAAAAACACTAAAAAAAAAAAAAAGTTTCAGCAATTTCAACAAATTTGAAAAAAAAAAACTCGAAAACCTCAGTACAAGAATTTCAAACCTACAATTATAAATTTATACCATTTTTTAATATTTCAAATAAAAGATGGATACGAAATTTGGTAACAGATCATTTTGTGGCTAATTAGTGTTCGTTAAGTTGGAAGAAGAAATTGTGTTAAAAAATTTTTGAGGTGTTTGAAATGGCAAATACTCCAAGTTTTGTCTGGCAGCTTATTACAAATGCTTGGTACATAGTAGTCTTTAGGTTTTTCTCCACATTTATTTCTGGTCGTGATTGAGAGAAAGGCAAAATTTTTTGTTTGATATTTCTTATCCTTGATAGTGGCCTGTCGTCAATTTTTCATGTCGAAACAATTTTTCAACAGAATGGTATAATTGTATAGCTGTGTTAAGTTTAAAATTCTCATTTTTTTTGAAAAATGTGTGTAGTAGAATGCAAATCTTTTTTTGGGAAACAAAATTTTAATCATTTGTAGTTTTTGCAGTTTGGATATTTCTTTATTTTTTGCTGTCTCATAAATTTCCAATGCATACAAAACGTGTGGCTTGATCCATGAGTTATAAATTATAATTTTATTTTTATCATTAACTATTTTTTTCAAATAATGCAATTTAGGTTTAACTTGCCTAAATTTTTTTATAATTTGATCAATATGAATATCAAAAGCCCATCGATAATCCACAACAAC
This sequence comes from Lithobius niger, assembly GCA_023313725.1. Classification (NCBI taxonomy): domain Eukaryota; kingdom Metazoa; phylum Arthropoda; class Chilopoda; order Lithobiomorpha; family Lithobiidae; genus Lithobius; species Lithobius niger. The sequence goes on along the minus strand of JAHWFP010266630.1, from coordinate 19,127 downwards.
ACCAAGATACCTGTAATTATTTACTTCCAAAATGCTGCAAGTTTTCCCTGCATGATTGTACAGTATATTCCTCAGCGTGTATTATAATATCAAAATCGTTATTTCTCTTACTTTTAAAAATCATTTTAAAAATCATGAATTTAGTTTTGTTTTCATTTATATACAGGCCATTGTCCAAACACCAACAATGTATTTTGTTTAAATTATGTTGCAGTTTTTGTTTTAGTAATTCTAAGTTTTCCTCAATAACAATACATAAAATGTCATCATCAGCAAAAATTGTTAAATTCATTTCCTGTTTTTGATCTATATCATTTATGTATTTAATGAATAAAATTGGTCCCAAAACTGACCCTTGTGGTACCCCATCGGTTTGTTTCATTTCAGTACTACAAAAGTCATTTCTTTTAACACAACTATTTCTCCCGTCCAAATAACTTCCCAAAATATTACAGAATTTATCCTCAAGACCATACATGTGTAATTTCTGGTTAAGTCTATCTCTATTTATAGTATCAAATGCTTTTTGTAAATTAATAAAGGTAGCACCTGTAAATTTCCCATCATTCAAAGCATTTGCAACATCTTGGTTTACTTTGTTTAACGCTTCATTTGTTCTTTTTCCTTTCTGAAACCCAAATTGTTCTGCAATAATAATGTTCCATTTTTCAAAAAAAAGAATTTAATTTACTGACAAAGAATTTTTCAATCATTTTGTTTATCACTGGTAAATAGCAATAGGCCTGTAATTATCCATATCTTTTTTAGTTCCAGTTTTGTAAATTGGCCTAATTACTTGCACTTTTAAGTTTCACCCAAGTTTGCCCAAATTTCACTCTCAGTAATGCAGTTTATTAGTTTAGTTAACAATTTAGCAATATTTTTGTAATTTGTTTGGAAATAATTTAGACATAAACCATCATGCCCAACTGCATCAGTTTTTTTTCATGCCTTTAATAAATCTTTCAAATTCTTCAACCGTTTGCACTTATTAATAGTACCATTTGCTTTTTTTTCTTTTATATTTTATTTTTAACCGTTTGGTTAAGTTTATAAAATGTGTGTTAAATTTCTCGGTTACCAACCTAATATTCTCTTTTTTGAAGTTTCTTTTTATGGTCTCATCAATGTTGACTTCTTTTTATTGTTAATGATTTTATTCACCATATCCCACATGTTTTTATTTTTTTCTATTTCCCTTTTAAGGTATTGTTGCCTGTTATGTTCAATATTTTTTCTGACTTGATTTTTTAAACTTACATATTTATTAATTAAATCCTTATGCACTTCTTTTTTTGTTGTTACTTTTTTGCCTTATTTTCTTTCACAAGTTATTTTTCTGAATTATTGATTCAACGAGTTTTGAAGTAATCCAATTTTTTTTAGGAGTTAGTTTTTTCTTTATTTTTTTACAGTTATCTGCCTGATTTATTGTAGTCTTAGTCACTGTATTTTCATTACAAATTTTGTTAATAATCTCTAATATTTTTATTATACATTTCTTCCGAGTTTTTGTATACATTTAATTGGCTCCAATCAACCTTTTGAAGCAATTTAATAATTTTATTTTCATTTATTATCTTTTTCCTTTTCAAAGTTATATTTTCATTATTAAAACCTCCTTTTGAAAATCTAATTGTTAGGGCTATCATACAATGGTCAGCAACTTTTTGTGTAATTACATATCCTTTACTAGTCATCTCACCCAACTTTACAAAAATATGATCAATGCAACTTTGAGTAATTTTGTTTCCCCTTATTTCTTCTCGCGTCACAGAGTTTATTTTTTTTTCGAATCCTCCCTTTGCAAAAATATTTTCGTAGCCATCACTGATGGTAACGTTTTTCTTCTGGATTTTTTAAAGTGAAATATCAGAATACCATGCATCCAAAATATCAATATTAATATCACCAATCCAAAATACATTTTTAGTATTAGAATGTTTGATAATTAATTGTTTAAGTGCTTTCAAAAATAAGTGCACATTATTTTGTGCTTAGCTGCCTGTAAGTGAAAAGCACTACAATTTTTGTTCCACAAAATTCAATTTCACTTTCAATGATGTCGTTATCATCCAGTTTTTCACAAGTGTAAGTACAATGTTCCATCAAGTTGTTTTTCATTAGCATAGCAATGTCCCTATCTCTCGTAATCAATATAGTACTATAATTTTCCATTTCATAAAAATTTGTTTCTTCTGATTTAATACCTCTTTCTGGTAATAGTATCATGTCCCATTTAACTTTACTACTTTCCAAAAACAAAACTAAAGAGTCCCAATTTTTTCTAAGACTTCTTAGGTTAACATGAAAAATTTGGAAGTTAACTTGTGTATGTTTTTCATTATCAGCAAAATCTTCTAAATTACTTACTACGTCATTTATCCAATGATTAGGCTCATCGAAATCAGCCATCACAAACAGGTTATTTTAATCGAAATACACCATTTGGTCCTCAGCACTTCAAGTCCTCGACACTTCTCACAATTTGAACATGATTTTCATTTTCGTGTTTTCTCGTGTTGATTTTGCCATTTCTTACCCAGACGTATTTGAAGTTTTTTTTTAGCAAATTGCTTTGTTTGCCACAAAAGAGTTTTGTAATAGGGTGTGAGGTGCCCATTTATGAACACATGCGGTTTATTTGTAGAATTCACAATCTGGTCATTTGTTAGATTCGCCATTTTCTTGTTCTTTAGCCATTTGTCACGATCAAACCTAGTTTTGAATTGGACGATAATAGGATTTATTTTCGCAGGGTCCCTTGATGCTACCCGGTGGCATTTCTCAACCTGGTCAGCACTGAATTCAACTAACTTAATTACTTTTGCTACTCTGGTAATAATCTGAATAACACTTTCACTACCTTTTTGCTCCACTCCAACAATATCAATATTTTTGTTCCTTGAGTACTGATCCAGTTCCTGCTGTGTAATCTTCATTTTTAGTAAATCATCTTCCATTTTTAACGATTTTCCGTCATTTTGTTCAAGAGTTTGTAATCTAATAACTAAATCCTTCAGGTGTTCTTTGATCATGACATTTTCCTCTTTAAGTTCCTTAAATTCCTCGTTTGTAAAATTTATTGAGTCTTTCACACATTGCAACTCATCCTGGAGTTCCTTTTTAGAATCCAAAACATCTTTTCGAAGCCTCTTTTACATATTTTCCAGTAGTTCCTTGAAATCTAACTGATTTTGATCTAAATTTTCTTCTGACAAAGATTTGGGCTTGCCTTGATTTTAGTTTTCGCACTTATATGCTTTCTTGGTTTCTGGTTCATTTTGGACCATTTCTCCTCAGTAGTTAAACAACAGTTAAAATGAGTTGAAAGCAGGCATCCTCCAAAACAAGTTACACATTTGTCATCATCATTTAAGTCTTCTAAGCACACTTTACATTTTTCCATACTTGCGACGTGATTTGGATCAGTTTTTTGGGGGAAGGGGGGGGGGGTGGTAGTGAAAACCTCGTAAACGAGGTCGGTAGTCACTTCGTTTTTCTACGGAAAATTGTGCTTCTTAAGCTAAAAGCAAAACAGAAATGCTACATGCAGTGTGAACAACATTGGGTTCCTTATTACGGTATCGCGGAGTTCACAATAGCAAAGAAAAGTGTAGCAGAGTCCACTTCGTAGAGCTTCCCCTCATTACAACGACGTACTGCAAAGATTCCACAACGTTAAACTCGCACAACACATTTACTCACCACAGTTTTTGTAGTTTAAATTTCCATAAGTATAAGTATAAATTTGTTGCAAATGCAACCGGAATGGCAAGGACCTGGTGGCCACTGACTGCCATCCGATGTTAAAACTAAAAATTATAAATTACAAATGTTTAAGAGTTTAAAACATTAATACGAAGACAATTGCCCGACTGTAAAGGAAGGGTATATGGTGTTGGGTTGGGGTCACGAATGCCTTACCACCAAGGTTAGACCTACCAGGGACACAGTGGTCCCCGATGGCATCGCCAAACGTGAGGGACAAGTGAGGGGAAAAGCCGGGTATCATTGTCAACATTTCTGCAATACAATAAATATAATAAAATTTAATAAAATATATATAAATGAATAAAATGCATTGCAGTTTAAAACTTGGTTAAAACCATTATTGTCAATCTTAATAAAGATAATAAGAATTAAAATATTATAAAATTAAAATATTAAAATAATATAAAAATATTAAAATAATAATTTTTCCATTCATGATTTATCTACTTAGTATTTGCAAGCACGATGGTCCCTTAATTTAAGTGAAGAAACTTGTTTCAAAGAGTTCACAAAGCGTAATAAAGAGTGCGGCCGAGTCCACTTTGTTCAGCCTCTACTCGTTACAACGACGTACGGGAAAATTCCATAGCGCTAGTTCGCTCAAACTCAGTTACGCACCGCAATTTTTTTTGTTTAAATTACCATCCATGAGTTATCTTCCCAGTTTTGACAAGCACGATAGTCCCTGAACTGTTTTGATTCGTATTTCTTCGAAGAAGAATGTTATTTGTTGAAGAAAATTGTAACTTTGATCTAGACACACGCTAGTGTGTCGCCGCCAAGTAACAGTAGATCATCGCATTGTAGACATCCGATTGTTGAAAATTGATTGTTAATGATAAAAAGGCGGCTCACTAGCAGACATGTGTCTGTTAACTGTAAGCAACTGAAAGCATATTTTGCCATGTTGAGGATAAATCCCAATGCGACAGAAATGTTTCAAATTGTGGAAAATGTAAGGGGAAGGGTCAGAGATTAAGAAAAACTAAAATTTAAAGGATGAATGTCCACCAATCATAGAGAAAAAGATGCGTCAATAACGTTGTTTTTATGTTACTGTCTAGCTGCTAGCTGACTAGCTAATAATATTTTTCCCATGTTAAATCCCATAGACTTTTTGCTCATGGCTAGCGCAAAATTGCGAAGGCCTACGTACCTGAATTTTTGCACACGGATGCATGGTGATCTGAGGATGGTCCTTTTGTTGGTTTGGGGGTTGTAGGGGTGAGGACAAATGCGTGAGATGGTTTTGAAATTCGCCACGGGCAACCAAGTTGCAACCAAAGACTTTACGCAACAATGGCTTGAACAATCAAGACTGGTCCCTAGATTTATGTAAAAGCTTGGACGAACTAAAAACTGAACTGTAACGAAGGACAAAATAAAGAAACATTAACGTTGCCGTGGGTTGCGTAAGAATAAAGGGATGCACGTTAGATGATGGTTACGCAACAATACGAGCATACACGAGCTAATGGTGTTTTTTGTTAATAACCCCCCCAAAAAATGCTTCGCGTTCTGCTGTTTTAGTAAGAGCGACATTCGGGGGTTTCTGCATGACTAAATGTGAACGAAATCTTGAAAAATTAAGAGGAAGTTGCAGGGATAAACAAAACAACTGAAGGGGATGCGCTGATTGAGTGAGCGAAGCGAACGAAATCAGCGATTGTTAGTCAGTGTGTGCAAAAATGAGATTGAAGCATCCTAAACAGACGGTGTAACCTTATGTACGTTCACAGTCCTATGAAACTTGTGATATCCACCCAAAACCAAAACTGGTAGAAAAACCCGCCAAGTTTACAAAAACGGTCGGCCTTTAAAGGTAGTGATATCATTCCACCAGGGAAAGGCCGCCAAGGTAAATCCTATTAGCCAAGTTAATCGCACCGAATAATACTTTAGACGTTAAATGAAAACTTGAAGATTGCTACCGCTAGTAGCAACCTTGTAGTTTTCATTTAACTTTCGAACTATAATTTAGTATGTGCGATTAACTTGGCTAATAGGATTAACCTTGGCGGCCTTTCCCTGGTGGAATGATATCACTACCTTCAAAGGCCAACCGTTTTTGGAAACTTGGCGGGTTTTTCTACCAGTTTTGGTTTTGGGTGGATTTAGTTTTACGGAGCACGTCGAGCTAATTCACGTCTGCTCTCTCCAAAAACGGAAACTGAAGTCAACTGGTGTACCGGTTGTCGCCAATTTACACGGTGACCACACATGCTCTGATCCACTCGGCGAGGGTTATTTCCCCGTGAATCACGGTCACGTGGATTCCGTGTATTTCTGCCTATTTCAACAGTACGATTTTGTCGTCTGTTGGAGGTAGTAGGTGTGGAGTGACATAGCCTCCTCTTTTCGAAACAGTTCGAGGTTGAGGTGAGTCATTCACTCCATTTCGACTAGCGATAAAACAGCTTTCCATTTTCCTGAAAGTCGTCAGGTAGCGGACAATTTTCCTCCTAATTTCGAAAATCAGCGTGAACTGCATTGTTTCCACGCACATTTTCTATATCCGAACGCTCCAGTATGGGTGGTGACAAGCTTCTTCTTGAGTCCGAATATTCGGACTCAAGAATGTCATCGTCAAGATCTTCTCCCAAGTCTTAAACTCGAGGTGCATTGCTGCAGTTCTCGCCCTTTTCCGTAAATTTTCCATAATAGTAAAATTCCGTACTCAAAACTTGGCTTAAAGAAGGTAATTTGTTGCTCAATTACAAGCTACGTAACTCGTAATTTCTGCTGACGAAGAAAATAAATTCTAAGCGCTCACGCTTTTTTTTTTCTGTTGTGAAGTAACTTTCCAGTCTGGACCCTTTCTAAGGTTTCTATCCAGTCCGTTCTAACTTCAAACTCCAAACTTGCTCTAGTTTTGCAAATTCAGTGTTCTTAAGTTCATAGCTGCAATGCTTTCAAAATAATGAGGGCTCAGTAACTTAGCTCACTACTGTTTAATGCAACCTTCAACTCGTAGCTTCAAACGTGCGCTCTTTCACTTTTTCCACTCTCACAAATGCCTGTGTAACGGGGTTTACTAATGCCCGCTACTCAGTAATTTGTGCATTATTCTCTACTTTTTTTTTCAGAAAACTGGCGATTTTATTTTGTCCATTCCTTTACCATCTGGTCAAAATAGAGTGCGGCTTTTGCAGGCGTTCGTATCATTCTACAATTAGCCTTCCTGTTTTACGTTAATTACTTGTGTAATGAAAGGGTTGTCTTTCTGTCGTTAATTGTATACGATTTAATGGCTGAAAAAATAACGTTTTTAGGCCCCATTTATAATATTGATTTCGACGCGTACGCGTGACGCTCGACGCTCGGCGCGTACGCCAGTTCATGAGCAAAGCAGTGCACTTGGACAGTCTGCTTGGCCCGCTCGTGACATCGTCACGCTCAGGCAAACGCTCTTTCATTTCCAAATCAAACGCTTGAGCAGACGCGTGAGCTTGCTAATGCTGACCACTACTCCGATCCAACTATGCTGTTTCACAACTTCCCCCTTCTACAACGGCAAGATTCGATGCCATTCGGCTCAAGGTCACTGTAATTAAGATATTTGACCGTTTATTTTGAGCATTCAATCTTTTAGCACACCACGTTTTCCTTTCTTGTGGCGCCGATAGAATCCGTTGATGCCGCCATTTTCCTATCCCAGCATGCAACAACTAAGCGGGCGAGCGTCGCTTGGCGCTCACCGATCAAAGTCCAGTAGATATTCGCGTGACGCTTGAAAATAGCAAAACGCGCGCGTTGGCCCACCTGCTCTATATTTATAAATGCTCGCACTTAAGCGTTGGCCATGGGAAAAACTCGTGCTTCACGCGCCGAGCGTCACGCGTACGCGTCGAAATCCATATTATAAATGGGGCCTTAGGGTTGCCCAAGGACACGGTCACTGGCTGGATCCGAAACTTCCCCAAATTTCACTGAATTTAACTGAATAATGGACAGAAGTCCCCACTACTGAGTAACATTACAATTGTTTTACTTTAAATTCCTTACGGATAAAAAAGTGGGTAGCAGTTTTATTTCAGAATACCTAAGGCTTTGGCTCCGAAAAAAAAAATTCTGGCTACTGTGGGAGTCCCGAGCATGGGGTCACACTCTGGCTCCCAGAGAATGCCCCCAATTTTGGTCGAAATAATTCTAGAGTTTTAAATCGCTGGAACTACAACAAACAAGTATTTTTGCTCATTTTAGCACCGTAAATGAAGTGATGCAATTTCGCTAATTTTCTACCAGCGATTTTTCATGCTTCATTCCATTCCGAAGATATGGAAAACATGAACTTCCTATCCCGAAGGTTAGGTAATCACAGGCAGGCCTCCAATCCAATACATGTAACTACTCGGGGAACGAACGATTGAATTCACGGCAAGCTTTAATCCAATTCAACCCTTATTGCACAACTATAGGGAACTGTGCACAGAGTAATTCATATTATTAGGCACTAAACTCAAGTTGCGGTTTCATCTAGCCCTAGCAGAGGAGAGAGCAACCTTTCAGTTGTTTCTCCAACACCAACTGGCCTCTTCGTCGTTCCCACAACAGTATTTATACTCTGGAGAACAATGGGGTGTTGCCTCAGGCATTGCGTCACATGACTGGCTAACAAGTGCGATCCGGTCCCAACTGTAAGTTTACAGGGCGCACAAGCAAGCTGTATGTAACGGCCAAGGCGCACAACGAGTGTTGGCTCGTGTTGCATCCTGCTGTACGTAAATGGCCGGTTACACGGTGAAATTCGGTAAAGGAAACTGATTGCATCTAACAAAACGGCTTTTCTTTCTCTACAAACGACACTGTCCTTGCAAATAAAGTCAAATTAAGTAGAAATTAAGTGTTAATGATATACACCACGATCGTATGTGGTCTAAGGTTAAAGAAATCTTTAATTTTCGCTTTCAATACATAAGTAATTTTCATTATTGAGCTAGTGTGGTCCTGGGATGCCTTGAAATGCATAAGAATGCATGAATGCATGAATGCATGAGAAATTTATTGCACCAAAAAGATACAAAAGGTCAGAGAAGGGACCACAAGGTCCACTAACACCCTGCTAAAAACAAATTAAACAAGAACAAAGTAAAAATAACCAATTGCTGGCATAGCCATTGTCGCATACTAAAAACGCATTACAAACTTTGTAAGGTCTACACTCTTAAGTCTGAATTTAAAAGATGCAAAGGATGGGGCATGGGCAACATCATCAGGAGTGCATTCCAAGGCTCAACGACACGACTTGAAAAAAAAGTACCTACGACAATCACTCTTAAAAGGTTTCACGATCAATTTAAAACCATGACCACGTGTTCGGTCCCCCTCACGCAGTGGCATATTCGTTAAACTATGTAGGATAGAATAGGTCATGTAGAGGTCAATCTTAAGACTCCTTACTGCAAGGGTGTCCAACTTCAAATACTAAGACGCTCAAAGTATGATTTATATTTTAATCCAGGCAAGTATTTGGTAAAAGTACGTTGAATGGACTCGATCAATTTTATGTGTTTTAATAAATACTGTGACCAAACTTGGCTACTATACTCCAAAATTGGCCTCGCGAAGATTTTGAAGGGCCAAACAAGAGGTTTTGCATTGCCAGAGGTGAAATATCGCTTAATAATGGCCACTCTCTGTCGTGCAACTTTGGCAATGTGGTCGCAATGTGATGACAAGTGAACCACATGCCCAAGTCCTTTATCTCAATTACATGATCCAAGATCTTATCAAATAAGAGGTAATCCCTCTCTTGATTTTTTTTACCAATGTGAAAGGCCTTACATTTTGGACCTGATATTGGTAGGTTTCATGTTTCCGGCCATTGTTCGAGTTCTAAAAGTGCAGAGGATAATGCCCGATAGTCTTCTTCATTTTTAATTATAGTATACAATTTAACGTCATCAGCGAATTTTGGAGTCATAATCTTAGGACTCATGGTATTTAAGTCACTAATGTAGATGAGAAAAAGAAGTGGTCCCAACACTGACCCTTGTGGGACACCACTTGTAACAAAGCTTACTCTGGAACTAGAACCACCCACCCATACTTGCTGCGTTCTGCTAGTCAGAAAATCATTTATCCACTTAAGTGTGTAACCTCTAATACCAAGTGTGACTAGTTTACGACCAAGTCTGAGATGTGGTACAGAGTCAAATCCTCTAGCAAAATTAATAAGGATCACATCTACAGGGTCGCGAGTATCAACTGCCCCTGTCCAGTCGTCAAGACAGTGCAATAACTGCAACACAATTGACTTGCCTGGCATGAAGCCAAACTGGTCACTGGACGAAAGTCCAAAAGACAAAAGGTAAGTCATCGGCCTGTCTTTAATGATACGTTCCACAATTCTACATGGTATACATGTTAAAGAAATAGGTCATAATTTGCCGGGTCGGCACTGTGTCCTTTTTAAAAAATCGGTAAGACCCTGGCTCGCTTCCAACATGTTGGGAGAGTACCGGATAGTAACGATTTACTCAGAATTATAGATTAAGGTTGTGCTTTGCTCGTTTGCACATTTCTTATAGAAAGTCGTGGAAAAACCATCAGGGTCAATTGCATTACTGCCGTTAAAGGCATTAAGGATGTTAATAACGTCTACTCGGTTTATACTTGCAGGTACATAGGGACGGAAGTCAGTTATACATTCCTTATAGTGAGGTTCCATATCAACTATGGCTTCACAATTAGTAAATTTGTTGTAAAAGTACGATTCAAGATATGGGCTTTACCCAAATCCTCTGTTACGGTAACGCCATTGTATTGAAACGGTGGTAAATGATTACAACGTCCTGTTTTATTTTTCAGAAATTTAAAGAGGGCTGCTGGAGTGCCTTCCAGTATGACTTTATGTTCATTTTTATCTCGTTATTATTTATTGTTTTAGTGAGCATTTTACAACAAAGTTTATATTTCTCATATGTAACCTGGTCTCTACTGTTGGCAATAAAGTTTTTTCCAAAGACCCCTTCTTTTGTTTTGTAGTTTAACTACTTCCTTCGGTGGTTTGGGGGTTTGGTTTCTATGGCGTGGGCTCGAAAAACTATTAAGATTTACGATTTTATGTAACTGATCATGGAACAATCTCCAAATTGCCTCAACATTCATCCCATACTAAACCAGTCCACCAATAAAAGACTGATTTTTAGTGCTGCATACGCAATGATACGCACTGCATGAATCTGCTACATTATTACTAATAGGCCTCCCACGAACCAAATTTATTTTAAATGCGACCATGCAATGATCGCCATCACTAAAGTGTTCTAAGACCTCAACATCGTATACTAGAAGCGATTTATCTGTCAAAACTAAGTCTGAAACTTTATTACCCTGAGTTGGCTTAGTAACTGATTGCTCGAGGCTGAGTTCAGAGACACAATTTAGAAACTGTTGTTGGACTTGTTTTGAAACTGAATAGGAAGACCAGTCAATGTAGGACGTATTAAAGTCACCGACGATAATATTTGGCAATACACTAGACATATTTAAGAAACTGGTGCATGTTAGCTATGTTAGGCTCATTTATACCATTCGGTATATAACCCAGGATCAACCTAATCAGATTTGGGATCAGATTAATTCTGAGGGCTTCAACGTCGTTAGCTGATTTATGGACAATTGACGTGTACTGTTTTTTAACAAAAATTGCAATATCACATGCATGAGAACCTCTGTCCTGTCAAATTAAATTATATGGCAAATTGTAAGTCAGCATTGAATCCAAAACCGTGTCGTTGAGCCAGTTTTCGACCACAAGGATAATGGCATAATCACCAGTCGACAACAGAAGGCGCATCTCTGCCAGTTTACACTTAAGACTTCTCACGTTCACTAGGCAAGCACGCAGGCCACAACCACTAACGACACTCTCCTGATGACCAGCGGCATTCCTGCCTAAATTAACCTTATCAATTACAAAACCAGAACTGTGCTTAAAACACCCAGAAGACAAAATATAATCACCCGGAGGATCCTTTTCACCAATCACAGTTACAGAACCCAATGTATCAGATAGATGGCAAACATTACGCGCATTATATAAAATTAGTTTCCCTGCTCAAGTTGGTGACCATGATCATTAACTGATTTTTTTTTGTTCGATAGAATAATTGACACAATCATGTCTTTCCCCAGTTTTGATAAATGGACACCATCATGAGCCAACAGATTCCTACGTGACATTATCATATTCCACAATGAGCAGTAACCAATATTTTCAGACTTACACAAGGTCATGAAATGACCATTACATTGCACCAAATATGATTGAAGACTACACCAAGCCTCCTCGTGTACTCATGGGGGAAAGAGCCCAATAATACTGATGTAGGCATCTCTATGATAGGACTTAATTCAGTCCACAACGAGTTTCATTTTTGCTGCAAGCCCACTCGGAGTGTCCAATCCAATATTGTTGGTGCCAATACACAATACAATATGTGAAACATTAGTGGCAGATTTCATAATTTCAGGAAGATAATCACAAATCTGCTCTATCCGAGCCTCAGGGAAACACCATGTTTGGAACATGTGTCATTAGCTTTTAGTAGTTTTAGGTGCCTCACCTGTGAGTCACCAATTATTAAACAGTCTTATTTAAGTCTTTTTTCGTTGAGGGGTTTATCACCAAAGGGTGAATGAGTTTACTTCAGTTTGATTCACCACGTTTGTCCCTGGCGATGTGGGGTTTCTTTCTTCAAGCTGTTGAAGCCTTGATTTACTAGCTAGCACTCGACTGACTCCACTCCCGTTATCCATCCTGTTGATATGTCGGGCGATCGCATTATTCTGGCTACTACCCGATACCACATTCCCCATTTGCAGAGACTGCTTTTGTAGACCCTGATTGCAGTTTCCACCTTGCTTAGTAGCCACTGTATTTCTTGTTTGGTCCCTTGATTTCCCATCAACAATACCACTTGGTGTTAGATCAGTCAGTTGGTCAATGTGTGCCGACAACAGTCTGATTTCATCATTGGCATTACTGGAGAGAACATTTTTAACAACTAGCTTAGTTTTGTTGCCAACAGTTTGAAAATTATTAGTAGTATTTCCCTGAGTATGCTCCTTCATAGCTTCAATGGCTGATATAAATGTATTTGATAGGTTCCCTATAATGTTGGTAATCATCATTGTTTGGTTGATGTGAGGTTTTCGATTTTTTTTCTAGCAACTCGATGCACGAGTTAATAGCCCCATTTACAAAGTCTAATAGTGGTTTACGATTATGCCCGTCGTCAAGAGATTCACCTAGTTCATTGTCAACATTTGACGGTATTGGGTCCTGCACACATTTGCAAAGAGGGTCAATTTGCGACACCTCGGTGACAGGTGAGCTACCTGGTTGTGGTTCCCGGATGCAACTTGTGTTGAGTAGTTTGTCAATCTTTGAGTTCATCTGGAGATTATCAATATCACCTTCAAGTCTATTTAGCTCAATGGTTTGTTGAAGATGGTGTAGTTCACCCACAATTTCGGCTGCAAAACTTGAAACATTGTTGATACTGATGCTTGCTGAATTGTTCTGTAGGACACTTGAACCGTGATCGTGGCTAATGGGTAACGGATCCCACCAAGTTAGCAGTGTGTCACAATTTGTGCCGAATGGATAGACAAGCGTCGAGTTACTCAGAGTACAAATATTTGATACATCTACCGAATCGGGTCCACTGGTACTAGAAACTGATCCCCCCCCCCCCTATTCTTCGAATTGACCTTCTTCCTTTTGATCCTCTAGGTACTTTAGCACTCCTCGTGGCAGCCTTCGTTTTGCCAGAATCCACACCAGTCCTGGAGTTGACCTTCTTCCCCATGGTCCCCACACATGTTCTCACATTCTTGGATAAAACGTGGGTTTTGATGGTCGCTGTACTACGTAGACCTTGACGTGTTTCTGCTCTGGGTGGGAGCCCATTTCCATGCCCAGTTACTGGGGTACTAGTAGTTGCAGCCATCTCTCATAGCATACCTAAATATACGAATAGAACAATTAGCGAGCCTCTCCAAACACAATACAGTTAAATTGCCTCTTCCCACAATGTAACACCAATTTATACCACTCCTGCCTGGGAGAAAAAGAGAAGAAATCCCACACTTATCAGATTTGAAAGGATTCCCTTCACTGTGGACTAGTTAAGGCACTGCGTAATTCGTGGGACCCACCTAAAGTGGCATACATTTTACCAAGCTATCTGTTGATTTATACAGTACTGTCCTGGATCCCCAGGGAACAAATGTCTCGGAGACGTATGCCCTGGAATGCTCAATTTCGTGGGAACTAGCTAAACTGGCGTAATTTTACACCTGATAACTCTAATAATAATCTGTGTATGACGTATGATGTGCGTGCGTGCGTGCGTGTACTTCTCTGGAACTAAGGCACCTACAAAGATGGGAGTTGGACCAAATGAAAAATAATTAAATTGCGCTTCGGTTAGGCCTATTTTTTTTATCGCTGTAACTTGATTTTAAGACCTTTAAATATGCGAAAAACTCAGAAAAAATAACGTCAGTTTGTTCATGACGTCATAGTTTGTTCATGATTAAAGCGAGACGACGCCCACGGAGTTTTGTATCAACTGAATTGATGCATAGAAAAATCAAACCCATAGAACTGGTTTTAAAAGGGTGTCAAACATTCGTGTTTCTGAAGCACGGAGGTACGTGGATTGAGCGAGCAAAGCGAGCGATTTCCACGTAAACTAAACCTTTGCAATGTGTGTTTCGCTTTGCTCTCTCAATCTTTCATCTCTCACCTTCGTACGGGATTACTTCTGGAGGAGAAGACCTACAAACGTGCAAACAAACAAATCGTATCTTTTGAATGATGTACATGAAATGTAGACGTGCTAAGGAATGTGATGAACGAACTGTGAGCAACAATTGCTTCAGTTTGCGTCGAAATAATCAGTACATCGATTTTGTGCTACTCTTGGAATCAAAGAAGTTACGTGAAGCATGGATCGACGCCAATGGGCCAGCGAAGCGAACGATATGGATAGTAATAATAAAAGGCGGATTTTGGTGCCGAGGCGTTACTGAAGCGATGTTTCAAATCTCGTCTCTTCACGTCTAATTTCGCCTCTATGAAATCCATCATAAATATTCTGCCCGTTCAGCTGCCATCTAATTTTTTTTTAGAACAACTCTACGGCATCTTGAAAATCGATTTGATGTATCGTGTAGACACGCAGCCTTGTCATGCCATCTTGTGACAGAGAGGAAAGCTTCAGCCTAGCTGCAGCTAGAAACAAACTTCCCGCGACTGTTTTAGGAGCGCTGCTTCTGGTCGCCAAGGCAACCGTTCATCGAGTAGTTAAAACGATTCTCTCTAGGTGGGGACAGCTTACTGCATAATAGACACTCAGCCTTGTCATGCCATCTTGTGACGGAGATTAAAACTTCAGCCTAGAATGTTAACAAGCTTTCCGCAACTGTTTAGAAGCGCTGCTTCTGGTCGCCAAGGTAACCGTCCATCGAGTAGTTCAAACGATTCTCTCTATAGCTTGTTCCACATGATGTTTGCAGAAAAGTAACAGTATGACGCCACGTTTCTTGCCGCTACGAGTACAAAAACATGGAAATATCCCACTCGTAGACTGTAACAGTAACTGTGTAGACTCTACAAGTACGATATTCACAAGTTTTTACATTCGTAGTGCAAGGAACCGTGGCATAATGCTGTCAGTTTTCTGAAAACATAATGTGGAACAAAGTATAGATGGGGACAGCTTACTGCTTACAAAAAAAAGCAGTAAATTTAATCTGCACGTTATTAACGGCTTAAAGGAAGTACTGGCTTGGCAAGGATGTTTGATGCACTGGGAGACGGTATTAATATGTGCGTGCATCCAATATCCAGAAATAAAAGGGGTCATGGGTCACCGGGCTTCTATGGGTCACTATTTTCCGGTGGGTCATCGAGTCATGGGTAACAGAGACTCACAAACTCAAAACGACACCCTGCTCCAGGATTACCCAGTGAATCAGAATGACCCAGTAATTCTGAGTGACCTAGTATCCCAGCCTGATCCAACCTTATAGACTAAAGTATAATTAATTCATAAATTACACCTGATAACTCTAATTATAATTTGGGAAAGTGAAGTATTAAGAAAACACACGTACCATGCTACATTTTTATCCATTGCTTGATGTTTTTCGGTGCGAAATGTCTATCACCAACTTACGAGTTACAACAAGAAATATTCTCGAGAGTAGTAGCTATAGGTTATACCGAATAAGTAAGCAAATTAAATAACTCGGCCATTAAAATGCCTTTAAAATACGCGCCCCAAACCTTTTATTCGTCAAACTTGTGTTCAATATTCTTGCTCACGTCAACCATACAACCCGAACTCGTTAACAACCATTATTGATTATTATTAATATTATTGATCACACCCAGAGCGTGATAACACTGCATATTCCCCCTCCCAGTATACAACTGAGTTTCCGGAGTTGGGTGCGACGGAACAGGAGTTAACACTGGAGCACACCAAGGCATGATTTGAAGGCTTGAAGAATCTGTCAAGAGATCCCTGTATTTGTGTATATGCCAGCTCCATGGCAATAAGCTGCCATTCAGACACATTTTCCTACACCTGGACGGCACCTAAAGCCTTGTCAGGACCCAATGAAAAGAATTTGGCCACATGGGAAACTATGTAAGTCATTAAATTTGAGAAAATATCATCATCGAAGAATACTCCTGCATTTGACAAAACGGATATCAGTACCGATTAACTGTACCTGCAGCACATTTATTAGGCAGTAGGCGAAGGACAATGTACACCGAGTTTGGCTAAATAAGAACCTGGGAAAATGGCGTATTCCCGTTGGCTAACCACTGCCAATTGTGTATTGCGATTGTATATATCAACAAACCAAGAAGACCCACTGTACAATAATCGTATATACATAATAAGGTATACTAACTAAATCACTAACTAAAGCAATAACACAAGATCAAAGGGTATGAATGGAGCAAACAATTTGTGGCTTTTGATGAATTCTTCGAATACCTGCCACAAGACCTGAGTTGGCCCAGTCATCCAGCGTAACGGATATTTGCACATCCAGAAAACATGCTGCTTTCTATGATATCTGACGATCGCAAGCATCAGAACACTAACCTTCAAGAAAATCCTGCGTGCAAAAAAAGCAGAAAACAAACAACGTGAGACACGAAATTACTCCATACCCCCTTGAATTTCAGTGTGAGAATTACATTGACATTCTGGACTGGAGTAACTGTCCTGTTACAGAGCAGGCCTACGCCGCATTGACCACCTCGTAAGATTTACCAATGGTGAAAAGTCTGATAATACGGTTTTTCACATTTCGAACTTCTCCTGCCACACACAGGCTGTAGAAAGGAGGTGAAAATAGTAGCAGAAATATCGGCAAGAGCGTGCAGCAAGGAAAGAAGAGTTGGACATCTCAGAATCAAAATTGAATCGAGAAAGGAGATACCAAACTTTAATACTAAACCTGATTACAGTGTAAAAGCATGAAAATTGTAATCGAGTGTGGGATATTAAAAACTTGTCGAGATAGGAAATTTTGCGTTATTCCATATTCAGGGTTCTGACAGTAAACTTTTGAGGGGTCAGGCATTATGAGATACGAAAAATTGTCTTGAGTGATAAAATGTAGTTTCATGTCGGAAATTGGAAAAATTAAAAATTTCGAATCAAGTTTGGGATATTTCAAAATTGTCAGAATGATAAATTCTTTTTTCCTATAATCAGGGTCCTAAAAGGAAATCATTGAGGGGTCAGGCATTTTCAGAATGGAAAATTTGTCTGAAATAAAATAATCAAGACACTCTACTATTTAGTGCACGTTAAACCTTATTGCTGTATAGTCACATATTTCACAGTTTGTACTTTAGAACACGATAGGTCACATTAATGCATTCTAATCGGCTAAAAGACATCGATGAAAAATCGTCGCAACTAATTACTAGTAAGCTTAGTACACACCTACGGATTAAGTAATGATTCAAAAACAAAAAACACCAGGGTCGCAGATTTGATAGGTTCGTACTAGTCCTTGAAAACCTGGAAATGTCGCTAAAAATGAAAATGAAACTCGAGGCTTGAAATCTTGAGCCTAAAATTTTAAAAAGTATTGTGTGTATCATCAATAGGTCGAATGGAAAGGAGACGACTTGACTTGAAGAATGCTGAAAAATTTAGTCCCAAAAGTAGGCGAGTGTGTAGTCGACTCAGTAATCCAATAGAGCATTGAAAGAATGAAAAAATATTGAATTTCATAAGTAAAGGCCCTTTTCCCGGCTTTAAAAGTATGGAATTCTGACGAATTTTCAATGTAAGGCTGGAAAATCATAAACTTTTCTCTTACCATAATGTCAAGTTTCAGAACTTGTTCAATTTTAATGTTTTTAATCAGAATTAAAAAAAAATTAAACCTGTATGTTACTAGAGTTTAAAGTATAATATAGCATTCCTACAATAATTTTGAAAGTTGAGCTATGGTTTTAATTGAATTTATGTGTCTATGGTTGAATACAGCAGTAAGGTTTCACGTGGACTAAACAATACAGCAATACCGCGATGTATGAGCCCTTACAGGAAGATTTGTTTGTGTACGTTTGCTGTTTTGACTTCGGGTCAGTTAAATCTTACCTTAATCATCAAACGAGATCGTTTTTGTTTTCTAATTCGTCGTACTTTGACTTACCAAGTCTGTTTTCTGTACTCCTTGCAAACGCACTGAATTTCGCTCCCTTTGCTCGCTTATTCAGTGTAGTTTTTTCCGTTGGAAGTTGATTTGTCCACAGCTCCCTTCCAGCATCTGTAGTCTTTATTTGTAGTATTACAGAACGGCAAGCCAAATGGACAACGGATATTTTAATTGAACACGGGTGACGTCAGGGTGACGTCAAACCACTACCCATGTATAAAATATGATCACAAATAAAAACGTCAAATGTGCCGTAAAAAAAGGGTTATATGACTGAAACTTCACTTTACTTGTTAAAATGTACACGGATAAAAATTGATGATTTTTAATTTACAAATCAAATGTATAATTGAGAAAATTACTATCTGTGTAAGTGCTGTAGTGCTTTACGAATCATATATTTAAAAACGTAAAGCACAACAGCACTTAAACAGATGCAATTTTCTCAATTGTATTTAATTATTTAAATAAATAATCATCAGTTTTTATCCGTATACATTTTCACAAGTAAAGTGAAACTTCCATCATATAACCCTTTTTTTACGGCACACTTGACGTTTTTATTTGTAATCCGTGTGTACCTTTTTTATGGCTATGGCGTCGTGCTGCAATGGTTTATGTCCTCGACAACTGAATTG
>JAHWFP010266628.1:15928-32932 GCA_023313725.1 Lithobius niger | reverse complement strand
TTTTTTTTTTTTTTTTGGCTTTCGTTAGATTTTGAGGGCAGTCATCTTTTTTCAAATAATAAGGATTTCTTATTAGTACTGAATTATCTCCTTGCAAACGCACGGATTTATTTAATGTTCAGTTTGGCATTGTTGCATAATAACAATGTTTAAAACAATGTAAAACAATAAAATTGGTCGTTTGGAGCTCCTTAACCCCTGAACTACTTGACCAATTAGAAAGGTCCATATGAAAAGGGCACATCTACAGAGCAATACCTGTAAAATGAGCTAAGAACCAGCCTTATTCACCGCATGGAAGAATCTGTTTTCGTGATACAAAAACAAGCTTTAGTAAGTAGTAAGTAATTAGGCAATATCAACGTTATTCACGTCGTTTTTTCAACAAGAAAACTGTAAGCTGTATCCTTATAGTGACTTTTATGTTGTCAGGCGACTAAAATCTCCCGATTAAACAAGTTTCAGCCTTTTCTATCGCATAGTTATTTATCCTCAGATGGCGAAAAACAGCCAAACTACCTTTGCTGTAAAAACACAACGTGTCTAGTGGTCGTCATGCTCATATGTACATATTTTTTGGATGTTATCGTTTTATCTTGGCGGGCGACACACTAGCGTTTGTCTTGATACTGATCATTTGAAATACGGTGACTGCTGTCCTCAAAATGTAACGAAAGTCACCAAAAAAAAAAAGAAAGAAATTGAGCAGAAAACTAGATTCCATCTCATAATTGCTAAGAAACGAAAAATGGATTTAATCAATTTGGACCAAAAATATCGGATGTCTACCCCAAAACAAAACTTGTTAAGGATTCCCTCCTGGCTTGTCGGCCGGGTGGAGTGGTGATATCAAATGCCAAGTCTTTCGCCAAGCTATTTTGGAGAATGTTTGTGGGGAAATTTTCAGTAGGAATTTATTAAAAACCATTATGCCTTGGTGTTTATGTGGAGTTATGGTGAATCTCTTGTCTTGTTTCGTTAATAGTGAGGTAGCTTAGCGATTTTATTAGGACACGTCGGACAAAAGCATGAATTATTTTTTTGGCTTAGTTATTGTATGGGCAATAAGAAAATGCGCTGCTCCATGCAATCTGAACAGTTATTAAACTGGAGCAGGCCTTAAATGCCAAAATAAGTCTATATAAGGTCTGCTCCAGTCCAATATGTGTCCAGATTGCGTGGAGTAGCCCATTTTCTTATTGCCCATGCACTAACTATCCCACACACAAAAAAAAATTATGCTTTTATCTGCCAAGTCATAATCCTTTCAAATTTTGTCGCTAAGATACCTCACTATAAGGCGAAGTGGAATCGTAATATGCATAGAAGAATGGTAAAAATATTAAAAATCATTTCTATTTGGCTCGCAATGGAAAAGGCAACCGGCGAGCGAGGTTGAAAAGACCCAGACTTTCATGTAATGTGAACACTTGTCTAGAGAACTGATGTGTTTGATTCTAATAATATGGACTTTTGGTAATCTGATCAAGCTGACTTTCTGTTATGAAGGAATGGTAAAACGTGTTGCTAGTGTATGTTTCATATTGACGAAGATATGGGATCGTAGAGGGTGTAAGCAGAATGTCCTTTTAAAATGGAGTCACAGTCACGTTCGTGCCTATCTGAAGCCTGAATTTTTCTAAACCTTCAATGTGCCTATTTACCAAATGAGAGGTTGCAACATCAAGAGCTGTCTACCATTATTTAGTTCTATTTAGCACTTGATTTCAACAAGCGCAGGAAATGAGCAAAGAAATTTCTTTTTACACAACAAACTAGCCACGTGCCTTCTTAATTATTGAATGTAAAGGTGGTGCACCAGGAAGCAAGCCGTCAAGGTTAACGATATCACTGTCACTAGATGGCGCCCATCTGGGGGTTCAAAATCTGCATTTCAAAACGGTCGATGTATAGAAAAAAAAAGCGCCCGTGATGTCGTTAGGCTTAATTTTACCGCTTGCTTCCTGGTGTACGTGGGCGTACCAACTTTACTCAATAATTAAGGAGGCAGGTGGCTTCTTTGTTGTGTATAAAGAAATAATTTATTTATGTGTTCCTTCGCCTGTTGAAAGTAAGGGCTAGACAGAACTAGAAGGTGGTAAATGGCTATAGATGCTGCAGCTTGTTATTTGGTGGCAATCCCCCTTTAATTGTTGTTCTTGAGTAGTAAGCGCATGTGATATTATTTGAATGAGGTTTGAAGATTATCTCTTGAATTTCTTTAGGACCGCCCTCACAAAAATGGCCTCAACTGTGGCAAAATTGGCACCTTAAGTTTTCACTCTAAGATGGATTAGAATTTTCATACCTTTTGATTTTTAATGTAAATCAGGGCATTTTTTAACATAGTAACTGCTGTTCCAAGTGGAGCACCAGCCTTCACGATTGGAACGCCAGCCAAGATCTTGGAGCAGTGGAGCACCAGCCGTTGCAACCCTTTTCCTCAAAGTTCAAAATCATTTTTTTCGTTTCAAAAAATCATTACGATAAAAAATTAAATTATGGCGAAATGAATATGTGCAAGTCGTTCGTCTCGGGTGGTTTCCGAAATTCTAGATGCCTCAACCCAATATAGTGGAAACATTAGACCTGAAAACATGAGGATGGCAATGGCACATGTGTTCAAAGCACATGTTCATTCATGCTCATTCACCGGCATCACTGCGTGTTATATACCAAAGCATCCTAAGGTAAATAAAGCAAATTTTAAATGTAAAATTTCTGAGAACTTGAGTGCGAAAAAAGTATTCATACCGCCACCCCCGCCCTGTAATTCTGTCTGCCCTAAGGCCTCAATCATGCCCTTTTTCACAATTTGGAGCACCACTTCATATTCCTTAAAAAATGCCCCGATGTAAATAGCCCATTTAAATTTAAATAGCCTTTTTCATAATAGCCTATTCGAAGTTGAAGTGTATTAACTAACGAAGCAAATTTTTAACGGAGCGAATTTTGAACTCTGCTGTAAAAATCAAGTAATGTAGAACCCCAGTAATGTTGTGTCGCTGTACCTATAAGAGATAGTGTTCCAGCTAGAGAAATGTGTGCCCATCTGCTTATGGAATGGACAAACATAGCGTGCCAGTTGATAAACATGCCCAAAACCGTGCACATTCTCCTAATTGGGACCGTAGGTCAATTTCTTACAGGAATAAATATAGAATTTATATGAGAGGGAGAATCCAGCATCCTGTGCAACCCCATCAAGTGACCTCTATCTTAGGATCAGTGTTACCCCTCCTCCACCCCCCCCCCCCGCCCACCCCCACCATAGCGTATTATGAGTCCTCTTCCCGGTATCAATATTGGGGTGAGTGGGAATCTTCGAGGCTGTAGCGGTAGTGATGTTTGCTATTTAGTCCAAGATGAAATTAGCCTGAGGCCGTAGTCGTTTCAATAATTGTATTATTGTTATTATTAACTGTAGTGTTCCGCCGCAATGACGTCAACTGTTTCCGTGCTGAGTTTTGGAACAGCAGAGCAACTTGGTTTAACTCGAGATAAATTCGAAGCAGAGTTCAGCCCTGCATACAACCGAGCGCCGTCTAGTGAGCTGGACAAAACTATAAAAACTGCTTGGGAAGACGCAATTCAGAAAAATACTCATTTATTTGACGGATCAAAATTCCGCTTGGCTGCAGTTGATGTTAAAAAATCAGACAATAAGGTAGGTGTGAAGTTATTGTAAACATTGCTTCGGTTAGTGACGTTAATTTAATATTCCAGTACGTCAGGCTCTTGGTTCTTGTAACTGTCCGTGTAGCAGTCGCAGGGTACCAATAATTGGGCTTTTCAGTTTCATTTTTATCTCATTTGAAAACTCTTTTAATTCGCGTCTCATCCACAGGTGAATGAAAGACCTATAAACTAAAGATAGGTTATTTTACATCCGAAGAAGTTGCGTTGACTTTTTGTTATTCTTTACATTTTACACCATGAGTGTCTATCATAATACTACCTACCCTCCCCCAAGCAGAATTTTCTGCCACTGCCTGCGACACCAATATTGTCAGGGAAAAATTTATTGGTTTTACTGAATAACTTTTCAGGGCCTTATTCTATTGATCTGGCTCTTCCACCAACGGAAAGGTGTCGGCAAGACGATTAAAATGGTGTATTGGAATGTCCAAATCGGTAAAAAATTGGCGAAATGGCAGAAATTTGGTCAAAATGGCACGTTTTGTCTGCGACTGTGCCAGATTATCTGCAACATAGTCGCACGTCGCACCCCTTTCTGCCTTCGGGCCTACCCTATGTTCCATTTCTCGTTCTGGGTCGCGACCCCATGCGACCAGGTGTGGAACAACTGCTCGTAACTATTTTCAGACATAAGCTACGTTGGTAGGTATGGAAATATCATTTAAGCAGGTTGCAGCTCTACTTGCAACAACTTGCGAACAGTTTCTCTCCCTGACGGCCGTATGCGAACGGTGGAATACGAAGTGAAACATGGATACTCCCATGCCCTATGGATGTGTAAACATGCATAAGTTCCTGTTTACACTACATACCTTACTTAATTTTGAGCTAAAACGATAGGTAGACTTTACAATTGTTGACATCGAGTTAAAACCTCACAAGACGAACTACTATGAACGCATTTGCCAAGAATGTTTTTATTATCAAGAACAAAGAGGTTCGAAATCGATCAAACACCGCCTTGTTATAATGATAAAGTTATGGTTTTTTTTTTTTAGCCAGTGGGAGTGGTAAAGGGATATTAGTGACGTATCAGCCGCCAGTCAGCTTGGTCCGAGTGGCATTCCGATGGTCTTCCAAGCAGGCACTTAAACCACAATCAGTAACCAAATAATGGTAATCGCAGTGAAGAGGGGGGGGGGGGGGGCGAGGGAAGGAGAAAGACGGAATGCCTATAAGCTAGCCACACAAACCAGAATCGCATACTTAAACGTGCTAAAATGACTGAATTGCTTATTAAAAAAATGAAAAACTAAATTAAGTATGTGAGACAGCAATTGACAAGCTTGGCAAAAGGTGACAAGATGGCAACAAGTATACATTTATGCATTCGTTTATTCTCACATTAAGTAACACATTACACCGTAAATATTCTTCATAGCTGTACAGTGTACTTACAGTCCACAACGCATCTTCACCGAGGAATGATCACTTGGAAGTTATGTGAACCCTATTTGACCCTGAAGTAGCGGTGGTTTCTACAGCAACGACGGTAACAACGGAGGTGCTTTTGGCTTCGTGGGAAGTTTCACCTATAACATATTCACCGGAGCGTCAATGAAATTCTCTGATCGTTTCCATAAGCCCGTATAGGTAAGGACTAATACATAAGTAGAAGACGGCAACTGAGAACGTCCGCAAACTGAAGCATCATTAACCCCATGTTGCATACGGTTACCTGCAGGTAACAGCTGACTAAACGTGAAAAAAACTAAGTCCCAACTCGCCCTGCAAGCTTTGTGAGGGGTCCCCGGGGACCCCGAGCAAAGCGAGCAGCAACAGCCTAGTGGTCAGCGTCCTCGTCTCCGAACCCTGCTAATGCTGGTTAGAATCCCCCGACTGACCCAACTATCATATGGTCCTTAAAAAAAAAGTATCAGAAAATAATTCATGCATTTAAGGGTTAATAGCAAAAGGAAAGTGAAACCAAACGAAAGTGGTGTACTGCACCGACTAATAGACTTAAAAATAAATAAATGCAAATATAATAAAATAAATGTAGATATAGTTTAAATACGCCCGTAAATATTTGTAATTGATGAATTTCAAAACTGATTGGACAGTTCTTGCGAGTCACTTCGATTGAATACCCCTCCTGTGGTTGGTAGTTATCGAGCTTTTTTTTGGAACACTCAATTTTTTGCTTCCTTAAAAACTCTCTTGTGTCCTGTGTTGGCCAAAAAATAAAGTCCCTCGTCATTTCTAGGCTCGGAATCCGTACTATTTTTCAGTCAACTCGTTTCCTTTCCGTTTGTCCACTTGTTAAGCCAAGGGTAATTATCGATTATTTGTTAGGAACAATCAAGTTTTTGCTTCCTTAAATTCGCGTGTGCCCCGTGTTTCCAAAAAAAAAATAAAGTCTCGCCATTTCGTGGCTTGGGGTCTGAATAAATAGCCAACATGCACCCCTCAGCGATTGGAAAATTTCACTCAGCTGTTTTGATGTGATTAAAAACTTTCTTGTTGGAAAAAATAATCGATACATTCGAATAATTAACTTTGATTCAGTAGGGTGACAAATGAAAAGGAAATGAATTAACTGAAAAATAGTACTGACAATTTAAGCCCGAAAAAGTAGCTGAGAGTTTGTACATATGTGTATATCTCTAATTAACTGGCTCTAAACTTAATCAATATCATAAATATAGTACTCAATAATGTAATCACAACCAAACAAAGCAGCATATTATTCCTTCTTTGTGACATTTTTAGAAGTTGGACTCTAATAAAATTTGAGCTACACTATGCTAAAAAGGCTAAAATTGCAAGCCCTGCACCTGCTTAATTGTAGTTTTTACTGCCTAACCGAAAATTTACATTACCTGTTTTTATGGCGTTTCCCTCCGATTGAGCATTTATTTCCCCTAGAAGCTTGAAAGTTGGCTTCCCAGCCGGGCTTGTACTACTACGCATGCGCAGGATTGGGCTGGCTATTATATACGCGGCGCAGCTGTCCGTTGGCATTATTTCTCCTTACCCAGAACCTAGCCCATGGAGGGGAGGCCTGGGTGGGACTTAAGGTAATGTATATTTTCGGTTAGGCAATAAAAACTAAAATTAAGCAGGTGCAAGGGCCTGCAATTTTAGTCTTTTTATAGCCGACGAAAATTTCATTACCTGTTTTTATAGCGGACTTTGTCACCTCGGAGGGGGGCTAGGTTCGCTTTCCTCTCACGTACAAGCCAGCATTCCCGGGAACTAATCCCTGGCGAAGACAACCCTGAGTCCTACACTAATTTCACTAATAGTTGAAACCATTCGTGGGCTGAGGAGCAATCCGCGGTCTGGGAAAAGGTTACGTCCTAAGTGAGTTCAGGCAGTGTGGTAAATTGTTTATAATTTAGTAAGGTTAAAAGAAGAGCAAGAAGGAACCGCATGCAGGGGTCTTAACACCGTGGGGTACAAGATAGGAAATCAGATAAAATTCCGAAACCGCCTACCTTGTTGGGAATGATGGTGCTCCCGAGCGTGAAGCGGACATGCAGATGATGCGTGTCGTTGCAAGTTCACTGGTAGACATGAGGAGCGGACACCGTCCATAGGATGGGCTATGGAAGGTGTGTGAAGTGGGCAGGCGGATGATGAGTGTCCTTATGGTCAGAAGACGTGAAGAGTGGATATCGTCTGGATGATGGATCGTGGAAAGTGTGAATGTGTATGGCAAGCGTATGATGCGGTGAACTCGTAGCGGATGTGAGGAGCGGACACCATCCTCAGGACGGACCGTGGTAAACGTAAAATGTGGAACACAGTTTCGAAGTTGAATCAAGAAGGCAGCTGGTTGGTGTGGTATTAGGATTGAATCGAATGATTTTCCTGAGGAAGAAGAGACGCTGGTCATCGGATACTAGGCACTGTGTAGAAAAGTGAAGGTATTGTCAGATAAAGCTGATATTATGAGAATAAGTTCTTAAAAAGGGAGGCGAAGATCACGATTGTATCGTCCCCACATGGGAGGCGGATGAAGCGGAATCTTTGCCGAAAATCGTCGTATTGAGGAGCAAGAGATGGATGGGAATGACACGGAAGCCTAGTGCTACGCCTGTGGCCTTGCCCCGGCAAGGTGAACATGGCATGACGTCCGTTGAATGTGATGAGGTTCCACTGATACCGTGGAAGACGGGGAGAAAGCTGGCGGCGTTATCATATTGCCACACTGAATATGATGAAATTTTCTGGAATTGGTTCATGGCAAGTGCTTCTTTCCAGTGTGTAACGGGAGAGGTGGAGGTTGATGCTACGTGGTCATCGTCAGGGGTGTGATATTGGCTGGCTGTGGATGAGGGGTCTCGACGTGGTGACGGTAATGGTGAAGGAGCTTCTTGGTAAAGCGCAGCTAGGGAGGGTGATGAAGGTGTGTCTGCAGGACGAGGACGAAACGGCGAGCGGATTGTGGCAGAGGACGGGGCAAGTCTTAGACGTCGAGTGTGAGAACGGGCACAGTAGTAGGCCCTCCAAGGTGGAGATGCAGGAATTGGCGAAACCCATGCATTACGTGCGCGGATCATAGCATAGTTCACACGAAGGGAAAGTTAACAACGGTTTATCAGCTCGAGCTCGTTGGAATACGCCTCGTTGACAGCACGGAGGAAAGTGTTTTCCGACCGTAGGGCCCCTGCAGATGCCGCCGCCTCTCGTAAAGATGAAGTGTCTGACTGAGAGGAGCGAAGTGTGTTGAGTTCCGTGACAAACCCATCAAGGTATTCGAAAAGAAACTTAATGTTGAAATCCAGATGTTCCTGTTCCCTAGCAGAAAGATGCAGACCCCTAGTGATTGCTGTTCGAAGCACTGGTGCGGTCGGGAACAGAGACGGTTTAGTAGGGGATGGTGCATCCGCTGGAGAAAAGACTTGAAAATCCCTCGGAGGGGAGGCAAAGGTAACACGAGCTGGAGAAGTTTGGGACGCCGGAATAATTGGCACCATGGAGGATGGCGCAGACAGCTTTAAGGGCTTGGAGGATGTGAAGGACGACGTCCTAGTGGGGGCAATACGTTGGAGAGCGACCTTAATTCTTGCCGATGATTTGATTCTCGACATACTTGCTACTGCAGGGATTGCTTCTGTTTCGGGAAAGGTAGACTGCTTCAGAGGATGAATGGGTGGTAGCGAAGGAGTGGTCGTTAGTGGTCGTTAGTAGTCGTTAGTGGTAGTGAGTGGTCGTTAGTGAAGGAGTGGTCGGACTTGGCGTATGCGCTTGGGATTGTTTTAGAGCTCGTAATTCTTCTCGTTTCTTAGCTGCATGTAGCATCCGCTGTCGTGATTGATGTTGTTTTCGTCGAATTCCATCGGTTTGGCGAAATGGAGATGCAAATACGGCAGTTGCGTTCCTGTCCGTCACACTGCCTGTGTCGTTGGCAGCATGTATGGGAGTTGAAGTGGTATGTCGTAGAAATCTCGAAAAAACCCAGGCAATTACATGCTTTGGGTGAAGGCACATTTGCTTCTTTGGTTGCTGTTGCTTCGGTGTTCGGTACAGGGTCTTCAGATGAAGAAGAGTTGGACATGATGAACGATGAACAGGACCTGAAAGCCGTTAGGCACGCAGCGATTTGAATCGCGAGGTGAGTGACTGTAGAGGTGCCTGGTGGTGAAACGTGGCATCACCGCGCAGTCAACAGGAGGTGTAGCGCTGTATGTAGGACCGCAGTGTTGGTTGAAGGGGCATGGAGGTAGTATAGGAGTAGTTGCGTCCCCCCCCCCCCCTTTTACAGCTGTGTATAATCGTAACAATTTAGGGGAATGTATCGTACGGAGAGGAGACGAACCAGGAACTGACGAAGAAGGGGATAAGAACATAGTCCTGGTAGATGCGTCCTTTGTCTTTACCAAGGCGCCCTGGGAGGGAGCCGGAGTAAAGGATAGGTCTCTATGAAAGGGAGGGGACGAAAGACGGGGTCGTCAGAAAATTGATGTGTGCCTCTTATGGACGAGTTGTTGCGTTCGTCAACGTTTGCAAGAGTGGAGGACGGAGAAAGGGCGCATAGGTTAGGTTGTTAGAAACCAGGGTAGAAATAGTGACGGGGGAGCAGAGTGGCAGAGAGATGAGTGCCGGGGCGAGTTCGAGCCAAAGAGCTTGGCAACATAGTGTCGGCTGTCAGGGAGAGTTTGGTTGGTCTCAGTCAGAGTGTTTCTCTCATCGGCCGGAAAAAGATGTATTCAGTGTATACAAGTCGCGGTAAATGGGTGTCTCCACATCATCACGGGTTGTGCACGTTCTACTCTAATTGAGGCCCTGTGTGTGGACACAGGGTGTACCCCATTAATACACAGAGTTAAGAAGCTTTTGCTGGGGTGCATTGTGCGTAACTTGGGTCACAGTCAAGCAGACAATCTAAGGTTGATCTTGGTAGAATACATGGTCTTGTCATTTACGGAGACTCGGGGTAGCGATGCACCTGTACTTAACTACATTGGGTAATCACTTTGTAGTACAGTCGACAATACCTACATATTGCCCACCTGTACAATTATCATTACGAGGTTGCATCTGCCTAGCTGCATGCGTGACTAAACCTCTGTGGTCTCGGAAATTGTGTCGGCGCAGCCATGAAAAGTGTTTTGTGAAGCCTCGTATGATGGTAATATGACGGGAGGACTGTGTATTTGGGTCCCGAACCTAAAGATTGCAAGAGTATATTGTGTGTCAACGTTGCCGAACATTCTTGGTGGGGGAGCTGATGGCTATTGCAATGGCTCTGAGTGTCGCTAGTGACTTCCCACCATGTTGTCTAACCGTCTTCACAACTCACAGAGTGCATTGCATTCCCTTCGAGGTGAAGCCATAAGTGGAACCTACTGTCCCCCGGCAGCGGTGGACATCTTCCAATCATCGTTTGAGTTGCAAAAAGAGGGCTTCGTGGTGTCTATTTGTTGGGTGCCCGGCCATTGGGGTGTGTAGGACAACATCGTGGCAGATGACATCGTGGGATCGTACATGGAGAGTGCAACTCAGGTCCTTCAAGCAGTGGTCTCCAAAGGACCTTCGGAATAAGTGTGCATCTGTGGCAGATGCGGTTGTGAAGAGGACTGGTCTCCAGTGACCGTGGTAGGGGCCTGTTCTCGAGCCACCCGTCGATCATGGTGCCGAGGGGTTTGGATACGGTTCCACGGAAGATAGCAGTGTTATTGTCAAGACTACGTGTGGACTACTCTCCACTTCGTGCTCCGGTGGCTGCCTGGTGGTCAGGATGGTGCCTGTGATTGTGGTGAGGGTTGGGAGTCGAAAGAACATTACCTCCTCCAGTGCAAGAAATATGCCGGTGTCAGAGTGCGCTATCTACCTAGCTCCAACGGTGTGCTGGAGATAGTGGGTGTGTACCCTCATACTGTTGCGAGAGGAGATCGGCAATTGGCAGTAACGGGGAGCTTTGTATAGGCGACAAACCACTCCGACCATGACGGCTGTGTTGAGTAGTGTGTGTACAGACCATAGTTAAATAGGATAGCGATAAGTACAATTAAGTAGATTGTACAGCAGGGCAGAAGGCCAGCAATGGCTACCATCCTCGGAAATAAATAAATTTAAAATACACTATCTCATCGTATACTAACCTGTTTACGGGTGAAGGGTAACCGCTCCTTGAATTAAAAAAAAAAACAGAAAAAATAATCTAAATAAGCCTAATCAAAACTTAATGTGCTCACTTCTTTCCGTTTTACAATCAAATGTAATACAACAAGCACTTTATAGGAAATATAATTAATCGGCGACCATTAATTATACCAAAGTGACGGCTGTTCTTTTGGCTGTTAAAGAAACGATTTACAATTATATTTTCATAAGGCGCTCACAATCAAACTTACACTTAAGCAGAACCAGAAAAGGACCAAAAGGGGTGATATCATACAAAAACCCCATAAGGGTAAATGGACCCATCAAGTTTTCACCATAGAAAGTAGTGATATCAAAGCCAAAATGGCTGCCACCAAGTTTTTCGTCCCAACCCTGATCACTCAATGCTAACTGACACCTCGGTGATTGTCATTTAAGCTTGAGTGATCACGGTTCGGACCACAAACTTGGTGGCAGCCATTTGGGCTCTGATATCATTACTTTCTGTGGCGAATACTTGATGGGTCCCTTTACCCTTATGTGTTTTGTTGTATGATTTCTTTATTCCTCAGTATATGCCTTACGGCTGGCGTTACTAATTGGCATTGTTCCATAATTACAATGGTTAAAAAACGTGTTGAAGCATCCAATTTCTTCAGGGACTGCTCGAGGGTGTGCATACCTGTGCCACCATCATGGCTTTTTACAATCCTGGTCCCAATGCATAAACAAGGCAGCAAACGTTCGGACATGCACAATTATAGACCGATAGCGCTTTTGCCTCGTATTCGCAACGTCTATGGGCAAATGCTGATTTTCAGACTAAATTGCCCTTAGAATATCATGGATGCCTGTCGAATGTCCAGTTTTGGTATAGGTCTGGACGTGGTGCACAGGATACAATCTTATACCTACTATCCAGCATTAGAGAAGCATGGGCACAACGACTTACAGTTCTTGCTATTTTTTTTAGACATACGCGCTGCCTACGATACAGTAAGCTTGAACTGGGTGAAGGCCGCCCTCGAAGACATGGGTGTGGGCTGTCTTCTGCGATTTTCAACTTCTGGCAGAAAGATCATTTGTCACTAGAGTAAATGGTCACTGGTCGATTCAAGCGA
Organism: Lithobius niger; assembly: GCA_023313725.1. Classification (NCBI taxonomy): domain Eukaryota; kingdom Metazoa; phylum Arthropoda; class Chilopoda; order Lithobiomorpha; family Lithobiidae; genus Lithobius; species Lithobius niger. The sequence continues at coordinate 20,558 of JAHWFP010266628.1, read as the reverse complement.
CCACTGATCGAGGGTTACCGCAATGTAGCTGTCTCAGCCCAGTGCATTTTGCCATTGCTATATATGAAGTCCTTAATGAAATGCAACGGGACACTAATGTTGTGTGCTGTGCAGACGACGTCGCTCTGTGGTTTGTGGGTGACGTTCTTGATGAACTGCCGTGATGCGTTGAGAGAGCTTTGGTTCGTTCGCATGGAGGGTGGTTTGGCCAACCGTGGGCTGTCTCTGGCCCCGCGAAAACGTAAATGGTTGTCTTTTCGCGTTCAGTTGCTGTCAGCGGTGCTCAAATAGAAGTAGAAAATGGTGGCATTAAGATTCTTCCTCTTAGTCGAGTCAAGTACCTGGGTGTTTGGCTAGACAGCAGCCTAAAGTGGCGGAGCACGCCAAAGTTCTCCGAGAAACAATCGAATGCCAGTTGCCTATGTAAAGAGCTCTTGTCCGTTATCGCGATGTACCCAGAAAATCACTGCTAGCGGCGTATTGAATTCATGTTAGAGCAACACTTGATTACCATCTGCCTTTTTTGACTGCAAATCAACGCCACCTACGTAGTTTGCAAATTAGTATCAGTGAGTGCTTAAGGACGATATGAAGATGCCTTGTGACCACTCCTCTTCAAGGGCTCTGGATTTCCGATTCATCTCAGGGCTGATGAGAAATTAGTTGCTCTGTTCCCGCGCAGTATCAGTAGAGGTACACAAAACCCAGTTGCAAGTATCCTACTAGTCTACGCCACTCTGAATGTTTCAGATTGCGAGCGCCTGGGTATAGCTGCAAGAGGGATGAATCTCCTTAGAGAACCCTCCCTGCGTACACTCTTAAATGTTGCAATAGTTCACCAGCAATGCCCTTGGATTTGGTGCCCTATCCTTCATCAGGTATTCACCAGGAAAAGTACCGAAGCATGTCTCGTCTTTTGCGATGGATCTTTCCAGGCACAGTCCATGTCGGTGGTATTTGAGTGTGGATTCCGGATTTGAAAGTAGCTGTTAGAAAGAGACTGCTACACATGTGAAATGGCCGCCATCTCTTTTGCGTTAGATGTAGTGGTGGACTTACAGTTACCGGATTTTATAATTATAACTTGGCTCGCGGGCTTGTGTGCTAGCTCTATATGGAGCACTGGCCACATTTGTCATTGATGACTCGATTAAGTTCAGTATATGTTGGAAGCTTTGGTCAGTATCCCATGTACGCTTCCCAGTGCTTGAATGGGTCGTTTTTGTTTTCAGATTAAATGCTGGTCAAGTGGTTGCGTTTTTGTGGTAAAAAATTCGTCGAGAGGAGCCTCTCTTCCTGTTATATGCTGGGTCAGCACCTTATGCTGTCCAACACTCCTTGTTCCTCCTAATGGAACCCTTTATATGCTCCTGGTAAGGAATAGTCAGACACACATGCATTTTTAATGAACCGTCACACACAGGAACAGGATCTAAAACCAGTCCAATACGACAAAGCTATTGGACTGGTTTTAGATCCTGTTCCTGTGTATGACGGATTACACCACCCAACTTGACCATTTTTTGAACTACGAACTGCATAACCTTCATTAAAAATTTTACAAGGAGTTGTATCCCGTTAAGTTTTAGTCCAGTCGCCAAAACAATAGACCAACTAAGTAACCAAGCAAAATATTTCCATGTATTACCCAATACTTGTATCAACTGACTGTGTTTCAGGTTTGCCTCAAGCTGGGTCTGACATCGTATGCCGAATTTATTGGTACCAACTGTTTATCGAGGCAAGAACTCGACGAATGGCAGGAGAAAGGACAAGTCCTAAACGGCAATCCCGCTGCTTTTCTGGCCAATCCACTTGGTGTTGGAGCTCTCGTGCGGACCACTGATGACCTCTTCGTTTTTATGAAACGCAGTTTGGTTTGTGGGGAGGCTCAGGGCCTTGTTGACAGACCTGGCGGACATCCAGAACCGGAGGTAGGTACGGTCTAGCATTAACGCAATGCCTTATTTCTTTATTATATGTTGAACATGAGAAGCCCAAAGTGCACATGTAAAACCAACACAACCCGACGTTTCGAGCTAGCTCCAGCTCATTATCAAGGAAAATACAAGATACACTTAAAATTGCATAAAGTTGCAAACAGACAAATGCAGGCAAAACTGCCTAAGTCAAACTACAATTAGAACAACTTAAAAATTTAAAATTTTAAAAGGAGAGAAAGAGAAGCGACCTCTTTGTGCTGAAAGCACAAGAAGAAGTGGCGAAATTTGAGTGTAGTCCGGGTTTAAATCAGTTTTCCCTGGTGGTGAGGGTATCAAACAGTTATTTTTATAGTACCCTGGTGTCGGAATTTAGTAACAGAGTGCTCTTTGAGGAGTGCTAAGTATTCTTTGAATTTGTTGTCATTAGGGAGTAGATGATTATGAACCTGTGGATCGTGCAAGGCGATACAGAGAGTTTCAAGATTAAGCCTAGTGCGAATATGTGGAATTTGGAAAAGAATCCTAGTCTTTGAAATATTAGGTTTGTGACCCGTTTCTTTAAAATGCTGGACCAATGAGTTATTGTTGTCCAGAAGTTTGAAATTTGATTTGTGGGATCTTAATCGTTCTATTAGCTTTTGTTCACTGTGTCCAATATAGGTGGTGCCACATGTTTTATTTTCACAAGGAATTTGGTATATGGTGTTCTTTTTGAGGTGTGTAGGAAGTTTGAAGTCTGGCTGCATTGTCTTTTGGAGAGACAATTTGAGGTTTGGTTGATTTTTGGTGACTAGTCGAATGCCCTGGGTGTGTATAGTAGAGAGCGAAGGGGTTCAGTTACACCTTGAATGTATGGAGTGACAATAAAGTTAGCTGTTTTGGAATTGGGGGGTGGGGGGGAGCGATTTTCTTGTGAAGTAGCCAAGTCAGGCTGGAAAACCGAGTGACAAGGTGGAGTGGATAGCCACAGTTGACGTATTTAAAAATGATGTACCGAAATTCACTCAAAAGGTGTTGTTGTTGCGTGGTATGAGTGCTCACTCTCTGTATTTTATTTTTAAGGATGCTGAGTTTATAAATTGGGTCCGTATATGACTGGAAAAAAGGAACACGGGTGGTTTGTGAAGGTTTCCTGTAGTGAAGGAATTCTATGTAACCGAAAGCATTAATGTAGAGAGTAATGTCCAGAAATGAAATAAATTTAGAATCCATGTTTAGAATTCATGTTCAACATACTTTGTTCCAGTGCTTGCATTTTTCCTAAAAATTATTTCTTTATTCTCAACTAAATACAGATGCAAACCTATTTACGTTGCCTTTTGGACTTATATGTTAGACTGCCTGAGCGGGGAATCGAACCCAGGACCTTTGAAACCAAAGGCCAAGGTCCTACCGCTGAGCCATACTGACACGGCCAAAAGGAAACGTCCATAGGCAGCATTTAACACGTGCATGTATACATATAAACAATCACTTTCCAATCGCCACTGGAGGGACGCTTATTTGCCACGCCATCCTCCAAGTGAAACGAATGGAACACTTAAACGTGAAATAATGCTTAAAGACGGGAAAGCCAAAGGCTCACAAAAAATAACTAAATACAGATGCAACCTATTTACGTTGCCTTTTGGACTTATATGTCAGACTGCCTGAGTGGGGAATCGAACCCAGGACCTTTGAAACCAAAGGACAAATGGTGTTAAGGGAAAACTCCTCTAAACAATTGACACTTCACGGCGACGGTTTTACATAGAACGTTACTGCCTTTATCACCCCCGGTTTGTCTCACGACGATTACATTCATGCTTGTGCCACGCGCGCTGCATTAGCCAGGATGGCCACAAGGAGCACCTACTCCAGGAGGATGCAATCATGCAATCCACGCCATTACTACAGATTACGAAATGGCTAACTAATCGGTCTCAACAAGTTTTATTACTACTACTAGGCTCTGCTTTTACCGGTTACCCCATTGCTTCCCAGTGGACTAACCACAGGGTTCGGTCTTGGGATCATTGCTCTTTTTAATTTTCTTCAGTTTTGGCAATTCTCCTCCAAAATCACTATACAAATTTTCAGATGATTCTGAAGATAAACATACAACTACCAAGAGTATTAACCCTGTGGTATTCCAGTGTATATACCAGCTAGTGCACCCATCTAAAATAGCAATTATGCATTCTGGTAAAAATTAAAACTATCTGTACTTCTGCATGGGGATAATACATTATACTGTCTTAGTGTTTTGCAGTAACCCTTGATTTGGGCATTATTATCGATAACTTAAAATTCGAGAAACATATTGCTACGATTATTCAAAAAGCTTCAGCCATAGTCTTTCTTATTAATCGAACGATTACATCCAGTTGTCTAGCAGTCTATATCCGTCTATATGTCATTAGTTAGACCAATGATTCTCGAATATTCTTCTGAGGTCTGGTGCCTTCATTAATTAAAAATCACACAGCACGTAAGAAAATTCAACGCAGACTAGCAAAGAATGTGAGTGAATTGAAGTATGTTCCTATATGTAGAAATGTATAATACAGCTCTTAAACCTTCACTCCCCCTGGTGGAGGCTTTCAAGAGGTAACCTTATTTCACTTTTCAAAATTCTTAAATGCAACTATGGGGGATCCTCGATTAAAAGTCTATTCACATTTTTAACTCCTTTCCAAGTTTAGCGG
>JAHWFP010266628.1:3472-15528 GCA_023313725.1 Lithobius niger | reverse complement strand
AAACGTGAAATAATGATTAAAGACGGGAAAGCCAAAGGCTCACAAGAAATAACTAAATACAGATGCAACCTATTTACGTTGCCTTTTAGACTTATATGTCAGACTGCCTGAGTGGGGAATCGAACCCAGGACCTTTGAAACCAAAGGACAAATGGTGTTAAGGGAAAACTCCTCTAAACAATTGACACTTCACGGCGACGGTTTTACATAGAACGTTACTGCCTTTATCACACCCGGTTTGTCTCACGACGATTACATTCATGCTTGTGCCACGCGCGCTGCATTAGCCAGGATGGCCACAAGGAGCACCGACTCCAGGAGGATGCAAGCATGCAATCCACGCCATTACTACAGATTACGAAATGGCTAACTAATCTGTCTCAACAAGTTTTATTACTACTACTAGGCTCTGCTTTTACCGGTTTCCTCATTGCTCCCAAATGGACTAACCACAGGGTTCGGTCTTGGGATCATTGCTCTTTTTAATTTTCTTCAGTTTTGGCAATTTTCCTCCAAAATCACTATACAAATTTTCAGATGATTCTGAAAATAAACATACAACTACCAAGAGCGTATATGCCAGCTAGTGCACCCATCTAAAATAGCAATTATGCACTCTGGTAAAAAATTAAAACAAATTATCGGTACTTCTGCATGGGGATAATACATTATAGTGTCTTAGTGTCTTGCAGTAACCCTTGATTTGGGCATTATTATCGATAACTTAAAATTCGAGAAACATATTGCTACGATTATTCAAAAAGCTTCAGCCATAGTCTTTCTTATTAATCGAACGATTACATCCAGTTGTCTAGCAGTCTATATCCGTCTATATGTCATTAGTTAGACCAATGATTCTCGAATATTCCTCTGAGGTCTGGTGCCTTCATTAATTAAAAATCACACAGCACGTAAGAAAATTCAACGCAGACTAGCAAAGAATGTGAGTGAATTGAAGTATGTTCCTATATGTAGAAATGTATTCTACAGCTCTTAAACCTTCACTTCCCCTGGTGGAGGCTTTCAAGAGGTAACCTTATTTCACTTTTCAAAATTCTTAAATGCAACTATGGGGGATCCTCGATTAAAAGTCTATTCACATTTTTAACTCCTTTCCAAGTTTAGCGGGCCAAACATCAATACAAATCAAACCACGGGTTTCTTTGCATATCGCATGACCTCAGCATGGATTGGTCTGCCTGTGTCTTTAGTTGAGGCCTCCAACACCAATATTTTTTTAAAAAACGGGCTCGATAAACACATTGCAGCACACGCAGACTGGCAATTTTCCTCAGTGGCGTACACCGGAGGGGGGGGGGGGGCCCCAGTACCTTATTTGAAAGTGTGTCTTATTTTGCTTTTCTACTTTCTACCGGTAAATGCTGGCGCTTCAGCCAGACAAAAGGGCCTAGAGGCTTAAAAAGGGCAAAAGGAAGGCCAGAAAGGCCAGGAAACGGGAAGAAAAGGATAAACAAAGAGTGACAAACTAAAAAAAAAGGATGTCTGTGAATGCTACTAACGCCGATTTTTCCCATGCAGCATCTGAACGTACATAAAAGTGTGCATTAAGTGTGTACTTAAATACAGTAATCACACTTATTAAACTAACAAATATTTTTGAAATGTACTGTAATGTGGCGTAAAGTGTAAATTCGCATAGACCACCTAACCCATTGTCCTATACATAACCAATTGACCATTTATAATTTATTTATAATATAGGTTTGTGGCAAACGCAAGCGGAATGGCAAGGACCTGGTGGTCACTGACTGCCATCCGAAGTTAAAACTAAAAAAAAAAATTACAAATTATAAAAGTTAAACAGTTTAAAAGTTTAAAAAGAGGACAATGGCTCGGCTGCAGAGGAAGGGTTGATGGTATGAGGTTGGGGTCACGAATGTCTTACCACCAAGGTTAAACCTATCAGGATCACAATGGTCTTCGATGGCATCACCAAACGTGAGGGACAGATGAGGGGAAAAGCCAAGTATCAGTCAATGTTTCTTAAAATAATAAAATAATGCTAGTTATTCACACCCATTTTGGTGTGAAGGAAGACAGCAGGGCCAGGGAGACGCTGATCCCAAAGGTGTCTTGAAATAAAATAGTTACTTGGTATAATAGTGTGATGATCTCCTCAGGAAGACTCGAAGGTCTACCATGTTCAGACCCCTCCGAAAAGAAGAGACGGACTGGGAACAAACAAACTTTAATGGTAACGAGTGCCATGCGGTCTGACAACCCACCCTGTAAAGCTGGAGGCGTGAACATCTAGGTTTGCACTACGTGAAACCACTTTGTAACAATGGCCTTGTGTGCGTTTTCCTTTGATAGTTCGAAAAACGGTACATCTACAGGAAGTAAGCACCTGATAATCTTAAGTGCAATTGTGAGATCCGCCCTAAGGTGACACAACTCAAGTGGGTCAAGTCCCAAACGCCAAAGACGAGTTGGGTAAGTTTGGTCGTGAAAGCCAGGCAATGTGGCCGTAAAACGACGCTGTACACACTCCACATGATCAATGTTCCCTAGTAGGTAAGGGGACCATACTGGGCTTGCATACTCCAAGAGTGGTCGGACGTAGGTCACAAAAGCACGTGCAAAAACTCGTTTTATAATATAAAGCCGGCCGAGTGCCGTGCTAACAATATAGTCAGCGCGATTGGCAGTTGCCATTCGCTTGACCAGTCAAGTACGTTGTTGATCTCAGTCTGGAGAACAACAAGCTGGCATATGTTTATTTTCTCCTACATTTGAACGTTCGTTTAATTACTTGCCACACGTCGTATACTGCATAAATATTGTAAAATTATTGACTCGATTTTTTTTAAAAATCCAACTGCTGGTTGTATACATGAGTTTAATGCACGATTGATTTACATACACACACCAGTATGTTAATGCTTTATGCACGCCTTATACATTACCATTTTACATAAACTGTTTAACCTAGTATTGCAGTTTGTTGTTTAAAGAAGGAATGTCTCTTTAACTTTGCTAATCTTGAATGACAAATGACATTGTGCATGTCCCACCTGTTACACTCTTAGATATTTATATATTAACATGTTTTTTTTTGCGTGTTTCCCTGTAAATTTGAAAGAAATTTAGTGTTTGTTACGTATTGTAAATTATTGTTATCTAATATTTCCACTGTAAATTAAAGTAAAGTAAAAGTAAAGTGAATCCCTCGAATTCTCTGTGGAAAAAACGTCCTGTTGGTTTAGGCTTCGCAAAGCTAAAAGCTTTATGTCCGGATCATGCCATTCCAACCCAGTGTGTTCCCTTGCTACTTGTGGTAGCGACCGGTTTTCGCATACCCAGTTAGAAAACATCAGTTTTCGTTTACTCCTCATTAAGAACTACAAACACCAGTTCAAGTTGAATGCACGCAAGACTAAGGCCTGAACCCATGCTTAACGTCGAAGGGAGCTTAAGTGTGAAATTGTTAGTGCCTGTCACAACCAGATTCCTTCCAACTGCTGAAGACGAGCCATTGTGCTAATCTGAGGTCTGGGTGGACGTGGCTCTAACAATATGAAAGGCAGGCACTTTACTGCTTTCTTAGACCTAAAGTAGCCGTTCGGTTTACGCGTGGTAACTAGGGACTTTTAAATACATACGGGCCTAAAACTTGCTTAAATTTACTGCTTTTGTGATTGTATAGGTTTAGTAGCTTATAAACTATTTAAGTCCAAAGGGTAATTCTTTCAGATTAAACGTTAAATAAAAGACAGTGGAACAGATTAATTGGGTTGAAATTTATAATAAGCATTCACCATTTAGTGGAATGCAATAATTACTACAGAAAAGGGAACCTATCTAACCGCAATTTACATAATGGGTTAGATTCAACAAATGATATATAATATCGGTGCAGAAAATAATATTTTTTGGTAGATTCATCATTTTAAATGAAATGCTGAAAAATGTAACGCTCAGTTTTAAAATTCAGAATGTTGGTGCAGTACTACAAATACTTCCTATGTGTTTTTTTTTTAATAAGTCTGCTTGTATTCTAGGCTAGTACCAACCAAGTTGTAAGTGAATGTAGGCTAAGTAATTATTGAGTAATTTTCTTTGAAAAAAGCTTTAATGAAAAAAAAACACACTCGTGGTTAATTAGAGGGGGAATCACGCCATTGTTGATTTTTTTAGGGGTGGGGTTGGAGGGGGGCACAGGGAAATGGGCACCCTTAGACGAACGCGTCCCTTTATATTTCTGAGTTGGTAGCTGCTGACTGCATTCGTTGTGCGAACTTGTTTTAAAAAACACCTGTATTACAATATTATTAATTCCGAGTCATATTTGACGTAGATAAATTTGACCAAGATACATTTTTTTCACGTTTCAGAATCTTAATTTGAATTTCAACAACCAAACAAACTCTGCTGATGTGACGTCAGAGACGTTGATTGAGGAAATCTTTGATTCAGCTATGAAGGAAGTAAGGGATGAAATTGGCATTCCTTTGGAATCTCTAAACAACATTCAGCTTATGGGGATGAGTTATAATCGGTTAAAGGGAGACAGGCCAAGTGCTGAATTCTATATGACGTGAGTATCTAATTATAGCACTAAGTTCAACCCAATTTTGGCAAATGACATTAATCCCTTCCACTCCAGACGTAATTGGGAGCTGAACCGGAAACAGACGCTCTCCTACAGGTCTGTGCCTGTTGCCCCATGGGGATATCAGTTTTATAATGTTCATGTGAACGTGAAATCAAAAGTTCAAGCTGCTGTAAAGCGAATTTTCGACAAACAATAACCTCCCTCGTTGTTATTGAGGAGGACATCGAGGAGGTGAACATTTTAAAACCTTCAACTCAAAGTATTGCCTCCCAAGCTATTTTTAAGTCGTATCAGTTGTTAGGTGCCATAGGGGACTTTGGTGACTCCCCTCATTAATACCTGTATTTTGCAAACTTAATTTTGTGCTCCCTCCCTTCATCCCTATATATTGCAGACTTATAATTTTTGCCCCATCCTTTTCACCCCCATATTTTGCAGACTTACATTTTTTGCTCTTATCCTTTTCACTCCTGTATTTTGCAGACTACCTTTTTGTCCCTACCTTCACACCTATATTTTCTAGGCCTGTAATTTTCACCACATCCTTTCACCTCCGTGTTTTGCAGACCTACAATTGTTTCCACATTTTTTCAAAGACCTTCCATTTTCCTCACCCCTCCCCATATTGAAAGCTACCATATTTTAACAGACCAGTGATTTTTAGTCCCAATCTTTCTTTCCCCCTTCTCTGTGATGAACTCGAAGAATTCGAAGAAGAATTGACATGAACGAATGAATTTCTTTAAATCTTAACGTTTTTTCGTGTTTCGATAATGCTGGCGAATTGGCCCCGATATTTACGAGGGAGGCAATTGACTTTCCCCTCTCTGGAAGGTCCGTTCCAGGCGCCCCCCCCCCCCCCTCCCCAACCGTCCAAGAAGTTGTCGAATTCATGTTGTCGAGCTGGCAAACTCGATTAATTTTCACTGCAAATTCCCGTTTCCATGAATACTGGATAATTATTATTATCATCATTCGGTCAGTTTGAAAGTAAAGTTTAAGATGAGGTTTATTTTTTTCATTAGTTTTTGCAACACTTCTGTTTAGCATGCGAGTCATTGAAACGCTGCCCCTGACCGTTTGTGGTCGCTTCCCTGCAACTCTGTGAAGTATGTCGGCTCAGAGCTTGGCCATACCTAGCGGAATAAAATAAGACTTCCGCAAAAGTTTGCGTAGTTGGCAAAATTGAAATTGAGTTGGCCATTTTGTTTGCTATTGTGTCCGTCTGTAGCCCATCATCACCATGACTTAAAATTGCCATTCATCACCACAACTTAAAATAATTGTCATAGATAATGTAGAAACTAAAAACTTGTTAAGAAAAAACTAAACTTTACTTGTTAAGAATTTTAAAAAAGATCCTAGATTAAAGGACAAAAGCGAACCAAATGAGGGAAAAACTTACCCTAAGATTCCTTCAATCAAGGTTGAAAAAATGAAAATGGAGCATGTCGATTTCAAAGGTAGAAACTTTACTCCAACACACCTCAGTTTGTTTTGGACAAAACTGAGTAAAAAGGTTTAGCCATTTCTTTCATCTTTCCACGCTCCATTTTTTGAAAACCAGAGCAAGTTGTTGCTTTAAAATGTGGAAGTTTTTTGCAATAATACCTCTAGGTCTAGTCGTGTGGGATAAAACTGAGCAAAAGATTTTACTATTTTTTACCTTTCGATGGTCCATTAAAAAAAAAATTTCTGCCTCCAGCATCCTGACCCCTCCCCTACTGCCCATGACTGCACATAGCAATTCATCGTCATTCATTATAGCCTAAAGGTTCAAAATGTACACTTAAGCCAATCCCCAATCGTCAATGACTAGCTACGGGCCTGTTTATATAATTCTAAACTGAACTCGGTTTAATTTAATTTGGAAAGAAAATGTGCAAAAAAATATGATTTAGTCACAATTACGTTTTTACGAAACCTGCCATCCTGAAGAACGAATAAGAAAAATCACCGAAATTTGCTTGACAATTTGTTGCTCTGTTACGCTATTTTAGTGCTCGCTAGAGGCCAGAAACAGGCACTAAAATAGCGTAAAATGCCCCGGACCCCGCTGGGGGAGCTTATAGCATTCCTCTATAGACTCCCTAGCTGGGTTTGCGGGGCTTGTCAAAAGTACTTCACTGGCAGCACCACTGTCATTTTTTAAACTAGTTGGCAAAATCGTAAGATGAATTGGCAAAATGGGGGTCTCCTTACGACCCTGGGCTCTACCTATTCCGGATCAGCTGTTGTAGCAAGGCGAGGTGATTCTGGCCCAGTCCCACTCTTATCTGGGCTCACATTCACATTAGAGTAGGCTAGTTGGGAGGGGGGGGGGGTAGGGGGCTAAATAATTAGCACTCCTGTTGGCTTTTAAAACAACCCTCTACTCTTTCCACACAGGGGTAAAAGTCTGGGCCCACCCAGGCTCGAGCCTCGACCCTTCCACACTGGGCTCGGGCTCGGACTCAGGACTCCGACTCCGATGCTGTTTTTCAGTTTGGAAGCGGTCGGTGCGTGGGATCGTGTTTGGGAAACGTTTTAACTTTAGAAGCACTGAAAAACAACATGACAGCAAGATGAAAGGAAAGCAGGAGGCGGGGACGGGAGAGGGAGGGGAGAAAGGAACAACGATTGCACTGCAAATGTTGTAGCGAAAGAAAAATTAACTAAAGTCCGGACCCGGACTTCGGTGTCGGGGTCTAGTATAGAAGGGGTACAGTAAGAAGGGTGTCGGGTTCTCTCTTTGTGAAACGTGGTTATGCCTTGGAATATAAATCGGGGCTCCAACACCAAACGCGGTGTTCAGAGTCCAGTGTGGAACAACGGTATATGGGAAAAAGGAAACGCTTCTGATAGAATTTTTGAAAACGGGTTTTGTTGTAGGTATAGGATTAAGAAGAATTAGTTTTACATGAAAAGAACAATTTATACGTCCCGGATACGACTAAAAATTATTTCTCGAAATGACAGAACTGTTTAAAGCCTGGCCGTAAACTTTAACTTGTCAATTTTTTTTTCTGCAGATCGTCTCTATCATCACAAGAAATAACTGTGATTTACAAGAGCGGCCAGATTGCAGAGAAGTACGAGTCGACAGATATATACTTTGTAGACGAACCAGAACTAAGAAAAGACCTCAACACCACTTTTGTAGACGAGCTTGCACCTGCTGCAGTAGGGTGCTTAATGCTATTCAATAATAAGAAAATTCCCTAGCCTATTCTTGTATTTTGACAAATAAAAATATTCAGAACTCTTTAAGAAATTTCTGAGGTTGATCATAACCAACTCAATTCGAAAGCATTCGACGGAAGGCAACTGCATCGCATGCTCATGCAAGAAGCTCCTCCTACATTCCACCCTCCCGCAGGAACCAATCAATTTTAGGGAGTGACCCCTGGTGACCATGCAAGGACAGGAGTCAAAAAAGGAAAGGTCGACTGGTAAAGAACCCCGAACAATCTTACAGGTCAATAGCAGATCGGCTAGCAGTCTGTAATTCTAGGGATTGTAGCCCCACACGTGATAATCGCATGTCATAAGGAAGGTTATGCAGGCCAGGTAATTCTTTTTATCATATCAAAAACCAAAACTGGTAAAAGGGGCCGTCAAGTTCCGAATGGTTCGGCCCTTCAAAGGAGTGATGTCAACACACCAAAACATTCGCACCGCTTAATAATTCGAAGGTTAAATGAAAACCAGAACATTGCTACTTTCGGTAGCAATGTTAAAGTTTTCATTTAACGTCCAAAGTATTATTCGGTGCGATTAAGTTGGCGAATGTTTTGTTGTGTTGATATCACTCCTTTGAAGGGCCGAACCATTCGGATCTAGGCGGCCCCTTTTACCAGTTTTGGTTTTTGATATGATATCACTCCTTTTTTTAATTGTGTATTGACTCAACTCCACTACCGTGCAGATGAGTAATAAAGTGCCACGTCAACAAGGAATTGTTTTTCAACAATTTGCTACTACCTTTTGCCTATAGGCCGAACCATTCTCAACTTAGTCACCTCTTTATTGGCTTTTGGTTTGGTTTTAATTTTGTTGTAATTTATTGTATTTAGTTAGTTTTGGTGTGTTGATATCACTCCTTTGAACCACTCTCAACTTGGTGGCCTCTTCACCAGTTTTTGGCTTTGTTTATTTTGTTTTGTTTTTACACTTGGTGAATTGGACGTGAATACAATTTCTTTGCAACGTTGTTTAGATTTACCGTGATACACTAGTGTGTGTCTAAGCACGCACGTCAGTATACACGTTCTCATTGTCGGAACTTTGGCCGTCAATGAGAGACGATGCCGACAATACTGACAATGGTTATAACAATATTTTCTTACTTACGCGCCCTCCCACTCCATCCCTGTTACGCCCCAAGGCTCCAAACCATAACAGGTATGCAGTTCGTATTGTAGTGCACCCATTCGTCCAATTTCATAGCTGGAAGTCTACCCGTTATCTGGGAATCGATGAATAATCACCCTATGGGATTTAACATGGGGATGAGCGGACTAGCTAGCTAGCTAGTTAGTAACACATTTTTAACGTTATTGAGGGGCGTTTTGCATTGAAAGCAGCATAGCGGGCATTCAAACACGAGTTAATTTTTGTCAGGTGGGTCATTGCTCTCGATTTCAACACAATTTAAGCTTTTGTAGCGCATTATTATTTTTCCCCAAGTACCTGAAATGTGCCCAACTATACTTCAAGAAATAAGACACTGACGCAATGGCGTCGCGCTACAATGGTTTACAACCTCGACAATTGAATTAATGTGATGTTTGTTGCCTAACTTGGCGCGACACACTAGCGTGTGTCTAGATAAGTTTACGCTGAACAGCCTCCATCAGTGGTGCCAGACTCTGCCCGACAGGAAATCGTTGGTTCTCTGACGGGTGGGCAGAGAACAATGGAAAATAAGGCACAAATTCGCGCATATTTCAGTACCTACTTTTGAGTTTTAAAAAATCGCATTTTAGTGTAAAATGTGCTAATTATTTGCTAGTCTAAATTTGCGTAATTACATTTGATGAATGCCGCACATAATAAATATACCTGATTACGACACTTTTTGTCTTTTACAGCTAACAGTTTGGTAGGTTTTAGGCATCAATGGAAACATAACAATGTGACACAAAAGGTTGAAACCTCGTTTGATCGGGAGACTTTGATCGCCTGACATAAAAAATCACTATTAGTGACACAGCTCAACATTTTCTTGTTTTTAGAAAAAGTGTAAATAACGTCGATATTTACTTAATTCATAGTAAATAGTTAATTTTACGAAAATAAATTCCTCCACGCAGTGCATAAAATTGAAATTTTGTAGATAAAGGGTAACCATGAAACGTTCCTTTTGTTGGTTTGGGAGTTGGTGGAAGCTAAAATTCAAAGTTATCAGTCAATCAATCTCGGGGCTATTTTAAGGGCAGAGTTAGAGCATCTTGTGTTCTTACTTAGGGAGCCGAACCCAACAAGCCAGGTTATCTGCCTGCCAAACTGGAGAGGAGTTTAGCTTTTCCTTTAATAAAGTTGGACCCCTGACAGGACGCCGTAACTCTCAAGTACATACATACGAACAACTTGAACATACTTTGTGCACAACAATGAACACGATGATAAGCAACACCACAATAACAGTACGAATGAAGAATTGTTACTTTTCCCATCCTACATTATAATCAGGAAGGACCCGAGTTCAGAATACATTTAGGAATTAATCGGAGCCGGGACCCGAGGTAAAGCGTTCCCTGCCAAAGAAAAAACAGCAAAAGTAGTGTATAACGACAACAGACAAAAACCAGAAACAGAACTAACACATGATCACTTGCAACGCCTCTACATACTCAAGAATTCAGCGCTGCTATGCCTCGCAAAACACTACACTTTAGGCACGGGACGGGGATGGAAAAGGGACGAACGGGCACTCAGCGGCTATACACGCACGCCAGTAGCCCTTACCCGCAAAGGCTCTTAACCTTGGAAGACGATTAGCACTGCCGGAAAGCAACAGGCGACTGTCAAGGGTTGGGTGTTTCCGAAGATGGGGAGAGAGAGAAAACCTACGATGCTGGAGCGCAGAACAAAAAAGGAGGAAATGGTCGCTGGTGTATTCTACCGCACAGACACCGCAGATCGGAAACTGAGACAAGCCGAGTCGATACTGATGGGCACACAAAAGAGAGTGCCCAGTGCGGAGTTGAGGACAACCCTTGCCGTCCTGAAAATAAGGCACGAGACAGCCGATGACAGGGAACAGTGCGGCTGTAAACGGAACAGGACACGACCGGTAGTGGCAGTGCACCACTCTCTGTCCCACCCACTCAAGAACCAGGCGCGAAGGAGCGGTCCCTTAGCCTTGACTGTAGAGGTTGGAACTAGGGGCGAGACAGCAGAAGAGGTCGAGGAGGCGGCAAGCCTCGCAAGGCCATCAGCTTGCTCGTTCTCAGGAACTCCTGCGTGCCTCCTGACCCACCGGAGGGCAACAATCCCCCGGTTGCTGGCAGCCCAGAGCTTCACGCAAATGGAGAACACTGTAGGGTTGCGGAGATCTAAGGTAGTAACCGCACGAAGGAGCAGGCTCACCGGAGACTGGGAATCAGCGAAAACAGTGAAGGATGGGAGGGCCGGTAATAGGCGAATATCCCCCTGGTGAAAAGCCCCCCGACAATATCCACCCTGTTCAATTCCCCCCCCCCCCAGAAAATATCCCCCCAAAACCAATTCCTCCCCCAAAAAATATCCCCCCTAAAAAATGTACAAACACAAAACAAAAATAAATAAGTTAAGTGAGGGAACGATAATCTCCTAAAGCCGGTAACTCATAACTGCCGGAAACTCACTGCTGGAATACTAGGAATGAATCTTTGTTAATATCAATCCTGCCCGGATACCCTGCCCCCGCCAAAAAAGGACAAGAAGGTTGCAAACAGATTGTAGAGATGACAATCACCTCTTCCTTCAGTTGCGTATGGTTCCTGCCCTTGCCTTTCTGCCTTGTGGCAGTGTTGTTGACGGTTTTGAACAGTTGCAAGACGCAGCCCCTATCTTATATTATTTTGAGGATACTTACACTGGTCATGCATCAAGGCCGCCGTAGCCTACTTAACAACATTCAGTTCTGGAAGATGCACTTGCGCATACAATCAGAGCTTCCATGCACAAATAACTCGATTGAAGGGTTGCATCACAGTTTTCAGTCGGGAGTTGGATGCAACCACCCAATTTTTTTTTTGGGAACGTATTCAAAAAGAAGAGGTTTATCATCAAGTGTATTGCATTCAAATACTGGCTAGTCGTGCATTGCACCCTCAGTGGAAAAAGTATGCTGATTCGAATACTAGAATACTCTCAATAGTGAATGGATACAGCACCAGAACAACCATGGACAATCTCCGTGGTATAGCTCATAACAATAACATCTTATTCTAAGATGGAAAGGTATATAATAAATAACAATTAATTTTCAATTATGTGCAGTGATGGGGGGGGG